>PVJC01032842.1:0-19573 GCA_004026665.1 Murina feae
AGGAGGAGGAGGAGGAGGAGGAGGAGGAGATAGGGACAATCACTGTCTAGGCAGCCAGGCAGCTTTCTAAAAAATTGTTCATTAATAAGAGGAGGTGTGTGGATGTTTTATTTATTTTTTTATGTCTGTATTTAGGGAGTCTTAAAAGCAGGGGCTGGGTTGGGGAGAGGTAGGTGATTCATGATCTTGGAAAAAGCTGTCTACTTTGCAGTGCTGTCTGCATCTGGGGCCTGATAATTACCTCTGGAAATCTTTAGTTTGAGGTCACCTATAGGGACTACCTTCCAGTTGTCTTGAGAGCTATGATATGGGTCTATTCTGACATAGCTTGCATGAATCCAAGAGGACTTTAAAAATTATTTTTGATGGCAAGGTAGGTGGTTAGCAGTGCCTCATAAGGTCCCTCTCATCAAGGGGACAGCACATGTTTTCTTCTAAAGACTTTAATGTATACCTAGTCTCCTGGCCAAAAGGGATGACAAGGCTTGCCAGTTGATGGAGGCCATGCCTTTTTTACCTGTTGGTGATATGCTTCAAACATACTAGCTAGTTCCTGTATATAGCCAGTCATTGTACCAAATTATCTATTTAAATTGTCATATGTTTGCTTAATCCAGTAATGGAAGGCCTAGAGAAACTAGAAGGCATTGAGTGTTCCAACACTATTTCAAAAGGAGTTAACCCGATGCCTCCTATTTGGAGCATTCTGGATCTTTATAAGGGCCAAGGACAAAGCTCCTGATGATTGAAGTCCAGTTTCCTGACATCTTTTCTAAAGTCCTTCTTGCCCTGATCGGTTTGGCTCAGTGGATAGAGCGTCGGCCTGCGGATGGAAAGGTCCCAGGTTTGATTCCGGTCAAGGGCATGTACCTTGGCTGTGGGCACATCCCCAGTGGGGGCGTGCAGGAGGCAGCTGATCAATGTTTCTGGCTCTCTATCCTTCTCCCTTTCTCTCTGTAAAAAAATCAATAAAAATATATTTAAAAAAATAAAGTCCTTCTTATGTCTAGATTTTTACATTCCACCTTTCCTGATGATTGAGGATGATGTGGGGTATTAAATTTTAAGGAGTATCCAGAATTTTTGAAAGCAGATTATCTATCTCTGTTATAAAATGATTGCCTCAGTGTGATGCAATCCATAAAGGAATGGCAAAATGAGGAGTGCCTCAGTTATTGGTTTCTTTATACCACAGCTGTGGCATCATCATATCTAACAGGATGGCATACCCCACCCATTAAACATGAAGACAATACCAGTGAGAATAGCCTAGTTGGAGGGACCTGTATAAAATCCATTTGAAGGGATAGGACAGTATTGGCTCAGGAGAGTTTCCTGAGCTACATTTATTTCTTCCAGCAAGTGCCATTCTCCTCTCCTCATGTTCATGTACCCCAATTCCTGACTATCTGTAGAAGTCTATTTTTTGTTTTAATATTTATATTGAGATTTTATAACAATTTTTTATTAATATAGAAAAGTTAACAAATAAAATCATATATGACTGTAATTCTTGGAAATATACCCCCATCCCCAGGTTCTTGTTAACTTTTGATATTATTTATTGGGTATTGGTCACGCAGATTTTTTTTTTTTTAAAAAAGAAGTCAAAAATGGCTTCTGTTTCTTGAGTTATAAAAGTCTTTCTTACTCAAGAGTTAAAAGATATTGTCCTGCCCAGCTGGTGTGACTCAGTGGATTGAGTGTCATCCCATGACCAAGAGGTTATGGGTTCCATCCCTGGTCAGAGCACATGCCCCAGTTACAAGCTCCATCCCCAGGAGGGGGTGTACAGGAGGCAGTCAATCAATGTTTCTCTCTCATTGATGTTTCTATCTCTCCCTTCCTTTCTCTTTCTTTAAAAAATCAGATATCTAGATATATATTTGTTGTTAATGCTCACCCAAGGATACCTTTCCATTTATTTTTAGGAAGAGAGAAGGAAAGACAGTGAGCTCATGCCAGACCAAGGGCCCAGGCCGAGCAGCAGCCTGCAACCGAGGTATGTGTCCTTGACCAGAATCAAACCTGGGACTCTTTGGTCCGCCAGCCCGATTCTCTATCCACTGAGCCAAACTGGCTAGTGCAAAAGGTATTTTTTAAAAAAGATATTGTCCTGCCTTTTCTTTCAGAAATTCACAGTCTCTCACTGTCTTTATACTTTTGGGGAAGATTATCAATTATCAGGTAGTAATAGGTATTTGACATTGTTCTTTCTTTCCAGTTGGCTATTTAGCTGTTTCAGCACAATACTTTGAATTATTTATCCTTTTTTATGATTACAAATGCCACTTTTATTTTTTCCTTCTTATTTGTTTTAAGGCCCTTTCTAAGCTTCAATTCTTTTCCAAGGTTTGTGTGTGTGTGTGTGTGTGTGTGCAAATTCATGCTCCATTATCACATCATTTCAATTATTGTAGTTTAATAATAGGTTTAACTCTCTGAGGTTGCTAATTTGGGGTTTAATAACAGGTTTTGCTATCCTCCTACAACAATCTGGAGAATATCTCAGTAAATGCTCAGGTCAAAAGCCTTGCAGTAATTCTCTTTATCTCACATACTACATCCAATCCATCAACAAATCCTACCCCTTCAACCTTCAAAACATAGTCTGGCCCTGGCCAGGTGGCTCAGTTGGTTGGAACATGGTCCCGTACACCAAAATGTGGCGGGTTGGATTCCCAGTCAGGGCACATACCCAGGTTGCAAGTTCCACCCCCATTCAGGACATGTACAGGCAGCAAACAACTGATGTTTCTCTATCACACTGATTTCTCTCTCTCCCTTCTCCTCCTCCTCTCTAAAAATCAACAAACATATCCTTATGTGAGGATTTAAAATTTTTAAAACAAAACAAAAACACCCATATTCTGAATCTGAACGATTTTCTCTCACTCCATCCTAGACGAAGCTGCCAGCATCATGCATTGTTGCAATGGCCTCCCATGGTTTTCTTGCTTCTGTGCTTGGTGTCCCTACATTTAGTCTTTGTACAGAAGCCTACGTTATGTGTAAGTCAGATGCCAGCCTCCTGCTCAAAGATCCTCCAGTAGCATTAGATCTTAGAGTAAAAAGCAACCTCTGGTCAGTTTGGCTCAGTGGATAGAGCATTGGCCTGCAGTTTGATTCCAGTCAAGAGCATGTACCTGGGTTTCAGGCTCCTCACCAGCCCAGGCCCTGGTCAGGGCTTGTGCAGGAGGCGAGCAATTGATGTGTTTCTTTGACATCAATGTTTCTGTCTGTGTTTCTCGCTCTCTAAAAATCAATGGAAAAACATCCTCAAGTGAAGATTTTTTTTAAAAAAGCAAATACACAGCCCCAATGACTTCTCTGCCCTTCACCTTCCACTTCCTCCTCCAGCCCCAGGGGCTTCCTTGCTGATACACACACACACACACACACACACACACACACACACACACTAGGGGCCCAGTGCACGACACGAAATTCGTGCACGGTGGAGGGGGAGTTCCTCAGCCCAGCCTGCCCCCTCTCACATGCTGGAAGCCCTCAGGGGGTGTCCTACTGATGGCTTAGGGCCACTCCCTGCTCCCCTTGGGGAGCGGGCCTAAGCCGCAATCTGGCCTCCCTTTGTGGGAGGCGACCAGGCTAATCAGGGGAAGCCACCAGCCCCATCACTCCGCTGCTACAGCCACTGCCAGTCAGCACAGCCACCAAGGTGTTTTCATCACCACAGATTCCAGTCCCTTCACCATGAAAAAATGACCACTTTCTTTAGGCATTTTCAGGATGTGACTTTCATAGGATATGACATTTCTTTCTTTCTTTTGGTGTATAGAAATGCCATAGATTTCTTAGCATTAATTTTGTATCCTGCTACATTGCTGAATTCATTTATTAAGTCTAATAGTTTTTTAATTGAGTCTTTAGGGTTTTTTATGTGCAATATCATGTCATCTGCAAATAAGGACAGTTTTACTTCTTCTTTTCCAATTTGGATGCCTTTTATTTCTTCTTCCTGTCTAATTGCGATGGCTAATACTTCCATTCCTATGTCGAACAGGAGTGGTGAGAGTGGGCATCCCTGTCTTGTTCCTGTTCTAAGGGGAAATGGTTTTAGTTTTTGCCCATTGAGTATGATGTGGGCTGTGGGTTTGTCATATATGGCTTTTATTATGTTGAGGTATGATCCTTCTATTCCCACCTTGCTGAGAATTTTTATCAAAACTGGGTGTTGGATTTTGTCAAATGCTTTTTCTGCATCAATTGATATGACTATGTGGTTTTTATCTCTCAATTTGTTTATGTGTTGTATCAGATTTAGTGATTTGCGGATATTGTACCATCCTTGCATCCCTGGGATAAATCCTACTTGGTCATGGTGTATGATCTGTCTGATATACTGCTGCATCTGATTTGCTAGGATTTTGTTGAGGATTTTGGCATCTATGTTCATGAGGGATATTGGCCTGTAATTCTCTTTTATTGTGTTGTCTCTATCTGATTTTGGTATTAGGGTAATGCTGGCTTCATAAAATGAGCTTGGAAATGTTCCTTCCTCTTGAATTTTTTGGAGTAGTCTCAGGAGAACGCATAAATTTCATGCATTGGGCCTCTAGTATTGTAATAACTATATACAGTGCCAGGTGGGTACTGGAAATATTAGTAGGATATTGGAGTCAAACCACTATGCTGTACACCTGAAACTAATACAAAATAATATTTAATGTGAGCTATAATTAAAAAATAAAAGTTTAAAAAGAGATAAACAAGAAATAAATACATAAAGGATTCTGGTTGAATTATAAAACAAAGAACATTCTATGCTAATGTATATTGCATACATTAAAAAGAGCACTAAATTAAAATTACTTAAGTTTTGAAAATAGAAGGATAAATAAATATATTCTGGGAAAATACAAATAAAAAAAGTAGAGGTTGTGATATTAATATCAAATTAGATTAAATTTTGGAAAATAATTACCAAGATAATATTTTAGTTTTTTAATTAATTTTTAAAAATATATTTTATTGATTTTTTACAGAGAGGAAGGGAGAGGAATAGAGAGTTAGAAACATCAATGAGAGAGAAACCTTGATCAGCTTCCTCCTGCACACCTCCCACTGGGGATGTGCCCGCAACCAAGTTGCACGCCCTTGGCCGGAATCAAACCTGGGACCTTTCAGTCCACAGGCTGACACTCTATCCACTGAGCCAAACCGGTCAGGGCCAAGATAATATTTTATAAAGGATACAGTATCACCTGAAAGTCTTACAGATATGCCTACATTATATGTACAATTTGAGCAGAACTGTTGGAAGTCACAGGGGAGGATGGAGTTGGGCAGTGGTGGAGAATATGGAGGTCCTTGTGTTGTTTTCTATGGCCTTGAACCCTCATTAAGTACCACCTTCACTTTTCAGGCCATATCCAAGTACTGCCTGTGCAGTTATTCACCTTATGTTTTCTTTTAAAGTGATTTATTTTTTAACTGAAATATGTTATTTAATGTAAAACTTGGTAAATGCAAGAAAGTTAATGCCCTATTAGAAAAAGACAGCTGTTCCTCAGTTCTGAGAATGCAATTCTTTTTAAAAAAAATATTTTTATTGATTTTAGAGGGAAAGGAAGTGGGAGGGAGAGAAACATCAATATGAGAGAGAACCTCTGATCAGCTGTCTCCTACATGCCTCCCCACTGGGGATCCAGCCGGGCATGTGTCCTCACTGGGAATTGAACCCTGACCTCCTGGTTCATAGATTGATGCTCAACTACTGAGCCATATCAGCCAGGCAGAATGCAGTTCTATGTTACTGAAGTACTCAAACGAAGCCAGAAATCCATCCTATTATGTAAAATCTTCTGATTTTTCAATGTTAGCTGAAAGGAACAAACAAACCTGCCTGTGGTATTTTTGGCTGTGATCTTCTAGTTTTCAGTCTGTGTGTCAGTAGGTGCTGGGGACACATAAAAGGAATCTGGTTCCCTGTCAACTCCCTCCAGCCCAGCCAATGGCTCCTACAACTTCATGTTCCCTTCTTCTCCCTCCGTTATCAGGATATACCACTTATGACTGAGTTGGAATGTAAACTCCTTAAGAGCAAAGATTATAAAATTATGCCCCTTTTCCCCCACAGCCTACCCAAGGTTCTGGTACCTAATATTCATTAATTTACTCAACAAATGTTAGAGAGCAGGGAAACAGAAAGGACTTCATAGCTTCAGTTAAAAGACTTGAAATAAGGGTAATAAAGACTCAGACAAAAATAAGCAGAGTTCCATGGGCTGCAGAGAAGGGTCACCCAATTCTAACTGTAGGAGTAAGAACAGCTCCCTGTAAGAGGAACTATTAAATTGATTCTGTGATTCTTGAAGAATTTGAATTTATTCACATACACAGACACACAAAGTTTGTGGAAGCATTTGAACATGAGTGAGTGGCTTGTTATGGATCTAAGTTAGGTTGGAGTAGCTGATTTCTAGACTCTAGGTTGGGAATGAGGAATGATGGTGACAGTGGGAAGTCAGGCTTGGTCATGAAGAATCGCATTGAGTAACTTCATGCAACACCAGCAGGCAACCTAATGACTCTTCACTTTTTTTTCTCAGTGGGTGTCCTCCTCCCATGCACCTCCCCAGTCTATACTTTTTTCCTTCTTATTCTTTGATTAGGAAAACCTCATTCATCCTTATGTACCAGTTCAAATGCCACTTTCTCTGGAAAGATGATCTCCCTAGAACCTCCAAGAACAGACTTGGAATTGATTGAACCACTGTACTTGGCACACACTTTTAATTTAGCTCTAGCAGTTTGTTTTATAGTTATCACTAGAGGCCCAATGCACGAAATTCATGAAAGGGGCTTGGCCCTCGTAGCCCCACTTCATCCAGAATTGAAGGACATCCAGAAGGTTGTTCAACTGTCTGGTCTAATTAGCATGTTATGCTTTTATTATTATAGGTTATTAGTTTTCCAGCTAAGCTGAAATTGTTTTAAAGTCAAGGAGTGTTTTAAAGTTCATCTTTATATCAAGAGTATCTGTAAGATATTTCATACTTGTTCCTTGAATGAAGAAATATCTGCATATTAGTGCTTTGGGAATGCAAAAGGAACAAGAAATGTCACAGCTTCTCAGAGGAACTAGCATTTGAGATGGATGTTGAGAATAAGTACAAGTAGAGACAATGAGCGTGAGGGAGAGTATATCATTCAAGCAAGAGGAGCAGAGATACAATTTCTTATTAAATTAATGGGTTAAAATGATTGCCAAGAGTTAGTGGGGATAAAGAAAATTTGATGGCAGTGGCATGGGAGGAAGGTTGTCAAGAAATTCCACTTTCCACTGGGCTATTCTTCCATTGCTGTGACCTGTGTTCAAACTTTTTTGAGGGGGTGTGACTATTTATTTCCTTGTCATAGGTAGTACAGTTGAACAGACAACTGTGACAAGTCTATCTCTCCCTACTGTGTGTATTTTAAGACACAGTCCATAAAGTCTTTCCCAACTATTAAAACTCAAAGGTCTCCTTTCTTTTTTCTGAATCCCTCTGGATTTTTTTACTAATACGATCTTCCAATACAAATTATAATCTCCAAAGACATGTTTACTCATTTTTTAATTGAATACTTTATACTTTGATTTGTTTGTAAAGTGACTTACTTGGCTTGCTGTTGAGATATATATCTTCATTTTATCCTCCCAAAGAAATAGAAATAGATGGGATTCTTATTGCCAAGAAAATTAAAAACAACCTTATTACTCTTCAGAAAAGTAGAGTAAGGCTAGAGAAATGTGCTTCACTCCAGAAGTGTATTGTTTTAAATATTTGCTATCATTTAAGATGTAATATTTGAAGGCAATGAGAGATCAAACATTTTATTTAAATTGAGTTTCTTGGAGCTCTTACCCTGCAACTGTGCATTTTTCTGTGTGTACTGATAAAAGAACAGTCTGAGGGTCGCTTGCTTTCAACTGTTTCCTGCCTAGAGTTTGATGCTGCCCGTAGGGTCTACATTCTCTTCTCTCTACCTCCCACCCCGGCCCCCTGCAGCACAAATAAACACAGCTGGTTAAAACAGCTTCTTTGAAGTCAAGTGGTCCACTCCCATCAGTCAACAGTACTGCAGTTTTTCTAATCTTGATTAAATGTTAATGAAAAACTACAAAAACAGGGACTTTACCTATTACCTTGCCATAGAAAGGCGTGGCCAGGACTCCCCCTAGTGGGCGTGGTGACAAGTACTTGGGAATCTCCAGAACTTTGCTTTTCTCACAAGGCTTTCATCCTAAGGAGCAGATATTAATAGAAGCCAAAGGGAAAAAAGGGGAAAGAAAAATGTAGGAAAGACTGTTTAAATGTCCAATCTCACCGCTTTATGCGGTGTATTTATTGCTTCTGTTCTTTTACCAGTTTCTTCTTCTGGGTCTTTAGACAATGTTGACAAAGTAAGTATATAACAATCAAAGCAACCTTATACTCAAACCAACTACAATGGATTGATTATAGTTCTGATCCAACTATAGTTTCTGACGAAGAAAGGGGTTTCTTTGAATTGCGATGGTCAGGGCTATGCAGCAGTGAGGGTTCCTGTAGCATTCCACTATGCTGTTAAACAGCTGAACAATGACAGACAACAACTAATTGTGCAGACTTACCAGGTGTCCGCAGTGTAAAGCGCTTCATATGCATTTCTTCTTTCACGAAGTCCTGTGAGACAGTCAGTCCTATAATCCCTGTTTTATAGGGATCCGACAGGTTAAGTGATCTGACCATGGTCACACTATTGAAAAGGCAGAGTCCTTAGCTCTTGCTTGTTAGGAATCCTCCAGGGTGCTCACTGATGATCAGCGACTACTGAGAATGGTTTTTGTATGTATACACACTTAACCCCTTTCAAAATTGCTTTATAGGTTAGCATAAATGGAAACATAACTATATGCTCTGGCTGGTGTGGCTAAGTTGGTTGACCATGGTCCCATATACTGAGAGGTAGCTGGTTCAATTCCTGGTCAGAGCACATGCCCAGGTTGCCAGCTGGATTCCCAGTAGGGGGCGTGCAGGAGGCAGCAGATGGATGTTTTTCTCTCCTCCCTTCCTTTCTCTTAAAAATCAATTAAAACATATTAAAAACCTAAAACATCACTACTTGAACTGAAATCATAAGACAATTCCATCCAGATCAGGCATTTCTTCATTAGGCAATGACAACAATATATGACACCATCGATTTAACTTCTTAGCCTCTCTGGTGACGTGATGAAGGTTGAATACAAGATCTTTTAAGTTTTGGCTGAAGCAGTAAGGTCCACCTTCTTCTTCCAGGGTTTAATCCTGACTTTGTCTTGCTTTCACCCGTTAGGTAATGGATGACGACTGAATTTCATCTTGCATGTTAAAAGTCAGGGGAAAGCCCTGGCCGGGGTGGTTCAGTGGCTAGAGCATCGGCCCACACACCAAAGGGTCTCAGGTTTGATCCGGGTTAAGGGCACATACCTGTGTTGCAGGTTCATTTTTGGCCCCTGTCGAGGCACATGAGGGAAGCAACCAATCAATGTGTCTGTCTCACATCAATGTTTCTCTCTCCTCTATCTCTCTTTTGCTCCCCTCCCCCCATGCAGAAAAATAAGAGCTATTTCAAAAAAAATTGTCTTGGGAATGTTAACAAAAATAATTTGCTAATGTCTGATAATTTGTCTATTATTATTTATGTACAAAACAATTCTGAATCTCTTTCTGTACTGCTTTTAGCAGGGGACATAGTATTAGGGTCAGGAACCCAAGCTAATTTGTGTTATATATAAGATTCCATGATAAAAAAAAAGAAATGAAGTCTATGAATTCAAAGTGAGACCAATAAATAAATAAATAAATAAATAAATAAATAAATAAATAAATAAAATGATTATTTAAACAACAACAACAAAAGATTCCATGTTAGGTGTTTAAATTTACTATCTCTAGCCCTCTCAGTGTAGGCATAGTCCTCCTTTTACATGTTTATAAAAATAAAAGGGTCTGCTTTAGTCAGGAATCGCCAGAGCAGCAATAGCACAGTGTGTGTGTGTGTGTGTGTGTGTGTGTGTGTGTGTGTGTGTGTGTGTGCTGAGAAAGAGAGAGAGAAGACATTGGTGATGATGGGGAGATATGTTATTGGCCCCTGTCGAGGCATATGAGGGAAGCAACCAATCAGTGTGTCTCTCTCACATCAATGTTTCTCTCTTTCTCCTCTCCTCTTTCTCAATAAGAAATTGGCTCATGAGATTATGGAGGCTAGCAAGTCTCTGAAAGCTGGAGCTCCTGGAGACTTGACGATGCAGCTCCTGTCTGAAGACTGGCAGGCTTGCGACCCTGGAAGAGAAGATGTTTCAGTTCAAAGAGCCGGGCAGAAAGAATTCTCTCTTCATGTTGGGAGAGCCAACCTTGTGTTATCCAGGCCACCAGCTGACTGGATGAGGCCCCCCACATTAGGAAAGACAGCTTTACATGTCTTATTGATTTAAGTGTTAGTTTCATTTAAAAACACCCTCACAGACACTTTTAAAATAATGCTTGCCCGAATATCTAAGCACTTTGTGGCCCAGTCAAGTTCACATAAAATGAACAATCACGGGCCCACAGAAAGTTGTTTCTTCCAGGTTTCAGATAATTAGCGGCATAGCATAGAAGTATGAAGGTAAGTGTGAAGGTAAGGGTGATTTAGAAGCCCTTGGTTGTTGCGCCAGCACCCCACTGGCCCCGGACAGGTGATAAATGCCATTAGAAAGCCTTCCAGCCCTAGCCGGTTTGGCTCAGTGGATAGAGCGTTGCCCTGTGGACTGAAGGGTCGTTGGTTCAGTTCCAGGTGAGGGTGCATGCCTGGGATGTGGGCTTTGTCTGACATGTAGGAGGCAGCCAGTCAATGATTCCCTCTCATCATTGATGTTTCTCTCTTCCTCTCCCTTCCTCTCTGAAATCAATAAAAATATAATTTAAAAAAAGAAAAAGAATAAAAAGAAAGCCTTCCAGATTGACAAATACCAGAAGTCTTTTGGTCTTTTTCATAGCAGCTTCCTCTTCTCCCAAAGCCATGTCCACAGATTTTAAACATCCCAAATGCCACATTTCCCCTCCCACCCCAGGTGTAACACATCATGTGCATCCTGCCCTGGATAGTATCACATTTGCTGGCTTTTACACTATAAGTTTAGGCACAGAAGCATTAGGATAAATTACTCTTATCAAGATAAGATAGCTATTGAGTAAATTTTCCTAATAGGTATGTTCAAAAGTCTATAATACTGGATGCAGAGGAACAAACTTGAAAAAAAATGATCATCAGGGTTTGGTGTAGAACAAGACAGAAACACTTTTTGGGAATTACTTTTGTATTCTTTAAAACTTACATTCAAATCTCGCATCAATTAAACTGAGTTCTTATTGAGCACCTGCTGTGTACTGGGTACTGAATATAGTGTAATGATCCAAACTGGAAACATTTTCTTCCTCAGGGTTTAAAAAGAAGTGAATGCTGTGGCACTACAATGACTTGGCAAACCAGACGCTAAAAGCATGAGGGAGTCGCAGAAATTGTAAGCTGTAAGCTGCTGTAAGGGACCAGACTTCTGGATCAGGGCCTTAACTCGAGTGCATACTAACTGAAATTTAGAACTTAATACTTTTATTATCAGAGACTGTACACCAGGTGGCGTCCAGGGTCAGGATGGAAGTAGTAACCAGCCAATGTTATTTTAGTTTTGTGCAAGAAGCCGCTTCCTGGGGGATCCTAAAAGAGAAAGGGATGCAGTTGCTTTAAGTGACGACCAAAATGCTCTTTGCTGGAATGGATGTGGAGGTGAAGAGATAAGAAAAAGGTCCATGCGATTGCTACAGGGCAAACTGCAAGTTGGAAAGATGAAGGTTAAGAAATTGTAAGTAAAAAAATTGAAATGGGCCCTAGCCAGTTTTGCTCAGTGGATAGAGCATTGGCCTATGGATTGAAGGGTCCAACCAAGGGCACATGCCTGGGTTGCGGGCTCGATCCGCAGTGGGAGGTGTGCAGGAGGCAGCTGACTAATGATTCTCTCTCATCATTGATGCTTCTATCTCTCTATCTTCCCTTCCTCTCTAAAATCAATAAAAGTACATTTTTAAAAAATCATAATGGCATTGAGGTGAACACAGCCTTACTGTGTGGGATGATGGGGTGGAGGGGGGAGGGTAGTGGGAGAAGCCTGTGCCAAGAAAGTTTGTGATAAAGAGGATTGCTCTGTGGATGGAGGACATAAATTGAAGTCTACCTTTCATAGTTGAGAGATTTGAAATAAGTTTAACAGATTTAACTAAGTTTAATGGATGACAGAGCCATTAGAGACATCATCTCTCATATCTATCCTGTAAATAGAGTTAGATGAGCCACTGCTTAAGCCAACAATGAAAGTATTGGTTGGCAGTGTTACTAGAAAAAAAGCAAACAATTTATCTTGCCATAATGAGCATGTGGGCAATGTTCAAAATCATCTAATATAATAAAAGAGAAACATGCAAATTGATCGTTACCACCAGCCAATCAGAGCGGTTGTATGCAAATTAGCCCAGCCAAGATGGAGGCCAACAGCCATGGAGCTAGAGCAAACCAAAGGCTTCTGTTGCAACTGCCTGCCTAGGCTGGCTGAGCCTCTGCTCACGGCCACACCCACCAGCCAATCAGAGCAGCTGTATGCAAATTAACCCAGCCAAGATGGAGGCTGGCAGGGCGGCTCTGCACTGGGAGCCTCCATGGCCGGCCGGCATAGCTGTGCCAGGTGTGTCAGCTCAGTGGGAGGGGGGGTCCGGCCTGGGGCTTCCTCGGGGCATCCAGGAGCAGCTGTCCTGGGTCTGCTGCCTATCTCTGCCCCCGGGAGCCTCCGAGGAGTATCCAGGAGCGCCTGTCCTGGGTCCACTGCCTGGCTCCACCCCCTGGGGGCTTCCCCGGGGCATGCAGGAGCACGGGGCCTCTGCAGGGTGTGCAGGAGTAGCCGTCCTGGGTCTGCTGCCTGGCTTTGACCCCCGGGGGCCTCTGCGGGACATCCAGGAACTCCTGTCCTGGGTCCACTGCCTGGCTCTGCCCTGGGGCCTCCACAGGGTGTTCAGGAACACCCGTCCAGGGTCCGCTACCTTCATCTGCCCCCCCAGGGGCCTCCATAGGGCGTGAGGGAGCATCTGCTGCACAGTGCGGAGAATCCGAAGCCAGTCCACTGCCCAGCTCCACCCCGGGTGTGTTTGCTCAGCAGCAGGGCCCCACCGAGGGATTCTGCACCAGCGTCCGCCCCTGGCTTGCCACCCAACTCTGCGCCAGGTGTGTCCCCTCAGCGGTGTGGGTCCACCAGGCTTGTGCAATCATGGGCCCTCCGGTAGGAAACGTCCAGGCCTGCACTCACCAGCCTTCCCACCCCCCAGTGCACGAACCCTGAAGGGGCTGTGGGCAGCCTGAAAATGGCTCTCAGCCCCTCACCCAGGCTGGCCAGGCATGCCAGCAAGTGGACATCCCCCCTGAGGTGTCCCAAACTGCAAGAGGGCACAGGCCGGGCTGAGGGACCCCCACCCCCTGAGTGCACAAATTTTTGTGCACCGGGCCCCTAGTTTTAAATATAAAATAAAGCTGAGAACCTAGAAAACTCGGTATACTTACAAATGGAAACAACTTTTGAAATAACACTTGAAGATCCAGATCTTGACAGAAACTGACTTCTGCTTATCTGTGACAGGTTGGAAGAACTAGAAAGAAATAGACTATCCTGAGATATACAGATCATTACTGAAAGTGAAGAACATCTGTTTGCATAATGCCCACTTGACAACATTCTCAGCTTGGCACTTCTGTTCCATATTTGGGGTTGAACTGCCCCCCCCCCCACTGTTTTTTCATTCACAGACCTAAGGAATGAAACCCTATCAATACTCCTAATTTATCTAAAATTTTTTTGGTTAATCCTCAACAGAGGATATTTTTTCCACTGATTCTTAGAGAGAGTGGAAAGGAAGGGGAAGGAGATATGAGAGAGAAACATTGAAGTGAGAGAGACATCAATTGGTTGCCTCCCACCTGAGCCCCTACTGGGGCAGGGGAATCAAACCTGCAAACAGAAACATACCCTTGACTGGGAATCAAACCAGAGACCCTTTGGTGCGTGGACTTATGCTCTAACCACTGAACACACTGACCAGGGCTTAATACTCCTAATTTATAATCTTAATCATATTCTCTCATTTACTGATTACAATCGTATTGCCAGTCTTTTCTCTTTGGCAAGATTTCTGGTACTTCAGTTAACACATGCAATTTTTTAATGAAATACTTTTTTAAAATACAGAAAAAATACAGGCTTTTCACAGGAAAGGCAGATGTGCAGCTAACAACCATCCTCTGCAAATTTCTATGTTAAAGTTATAGGTTGTGAAAGGATTAGGACAGATTGGTACTATCTTAGTGTGGATCCATGATGGGAAAGTGAATTAAAAGCCATTTTTTTAATATTAATAATTTTGCATGAAGCCTCAATCCATTGTGCTAATAATCATATATAAAAACTTCTATATATAAAAATGAAGTATCAAAATCAAACTATGTTGTTTTAATATCTTAAAAAATAAGTTTGAAAACTTTATATAGGATCTTGGCTTACCTGTTCCCACACTTAATAATCATATAAAAATTAAATTTTAGTTGATGATCTTCTATGAGGTGTGTGTGTGTGTGTGTGTGTGTGTGTGTGTGTGTGTGTGTGTGTGTGTGAAATTTAGCCTTGGCCTAGAATTTGGGAACAATTGCTTAAAATGCCCTTTAGTCCAACTACTTCAGTTACAAGGCTGAGTGGTGAGTGGTTTTGCCTAAAATCAGGGTTAAAATCAGGGAAAGCAAAGCTCCTGACAACTAGTAGGGCAATATGCCCTCACAGATAACCAACCGCTAAACATGTTGCCAATTAGGAAGCTTACTTGATGTTTATTTTAAAACAAAAATCGAATGCATAATCAAATAAATCCACCTACTTTGTAGTAGACTTTGTAGACATGACTGTAGCTGTCATTTGTCAGGGAAAATTGTTGGGGGGCCATGTGTAAGCTGACAAAGTCCTTGCTCCTGAAGGGACTGATAGTTTTCCCAGACTTGTTTGGATGGCGAATTATCAGTAGAATGAGAGCATTCTTTCATGGCTTTGCCAAGAAGTCTGTAACTATTTACTGAGATATGCTGTGCCAAGGATTCTCTCCCTTAGATGTTTAGAGAAACGAAGAATACATTTCTGTTAACGAGCCTCCTATTCAGTGTTTGTGTGTAAAAGGCATTACGCAGTTAATAAAGTTGCTGCAGTCGATCAACGACTTGCAGACCTCCGGACCCCCACTTTTTCTTGTCTTTCTTTTCTCAATTCCCACTGTAAGGGCGGAAGGGCGGTGCGAGCGTGAAAATCTGCCAATAGGGATGCAGAGGAAATGCCCGGCTAAAGACCTTCCCTTGACCAATCAACAGGGGCCACACGCGTTACCCCACCCACTACTTCCGGCCCTATAAATCCTTTGGTTTTGCCTGAAACCGGCACTCCCTCCCCCGTCGCGCCAGTGTGCGGTGGGCAAGTGGGGAGTCCAAGTTAACTTGTATAATAAAGCTCTCATGTTCTTGCAGCGGTTTTGGGGCTCACTCGTAGTCTTTGGGGGCCACGACTTCTGGGTACAACACCACCTCCCTACCTCAGCCAGCCTGGTTCACCTGTTAGGCTGGCCCTGACAATTGGCGCCTGAACGCAGGGACCTGAGGACTTGGGGACCAGACGGTGAGGAACTCCTCCAGGTAAAGAGAGTGCACTTGGAATATTAAGGTAAGGAGGAGCATTTTTTTGATAGTCGGAAGTAAACCATGGGGCAGCTAGAATCTAGAGAAAATGCGCTTTACGGGCAAATGTTAAAGTCTATGCTTAATAGTAAAGGAACTAAAGTTAGTGACAAGCAAGTAGAAAATTCTTTAAAATTCATTCAGGAGGTCTGTCCTTGGTTTCCTGAGGAAGGAACGGTTAACTTAGAAACATGGCAGAAAATTGGAGAACAAATGCGCAATCATTATAAAGCCCTGGGACAAGTAAAACCCCAGTTGATGCATTTTCTTTATGGAATTTAATATGGAATTGTTTAGATTCCAGCTGTGACCATAATCAATCATCTCTTAATCCAGGAAAAAAGGAGAAGCAATGTGATGGCATAAAAAAGGCGTCTTAAAAGAAAGTGTATCAAAAAGGAATAATGTAAATTTTAAAGACAAATTAAATCCCCAAGATGAGGAAGATCTTAAGGAAGCTGCTGCCCCTTATCTTAATGATGATGCGTGTGTTGTTCAGGCAAAAGAGGAGGAAGAATATTTTTCTGCTGGAACTGAAGAGGCTAGTGATATAGAAGATATATTAGAACACTTTTTTAGAAGCGTTAAAACTTCTTGGCAGGAAAAAGAGATGCCGCGGGGGCAGTCCCCGCCATTCTCTGCTGCCTTGTGCAGCACCAGTTCCACTTTCCCCTCTCCAAATGGCTCTACAGGAGGCACGGAAAAGTGGTGAGGAATTGGGCATTCACGCCTTCCCGGTTATGGAACGGGTGAACCCTAACACGGGACAGCGTGAGCATACTTATGAACCTGTTCCTTTTAAAACCCTGAAGGAGTTAAAAACAGCCTGTGCTCAGTATGGGCCTACTCCCCCTTGTACTTTAACCATTTTGGAAACTATAGCCTCAGAGGCTCTTCCACCTAATGATCGGAGAGCTATTGCAAAGGCTTGTTTATCAGGAGGAGATTATCTCTTGTGGAAATCAGAATACAATGAAAAGGTTAAGGAACAAGCTGCTCGTAATCAAGCTGCCCAGATTAATATTTCTTATGAAATGCTAGTGGGAGAAGGAGCCTATACTGATACCCATAATCAAATTCAATACCCCAGGAAGGTTATGGGCAAATTAATGGAGCTGGAATCAGAGCTTGGAAAAAGTTACCCACCTCTGGTCTGAAAACAGAGGAACTTTCAAAGATTATTCAAGGGCCAGATGAAAAGTATCAGGATTTTGTCTCTCGGCTATTACAGGCTGTTGGCCGAGTAGTGGTGGATGGAGAGGCAGGCATGTTAATAGTTAAACAGTTGGCATATGAAAATGCTAACACTGCCTGCCAAGCTGCATTGCGGCCCTATCAAGGAAAAGGACTCTCAGATTATATCTGCATCTGCGCAGATATTGGTCCCTCATATATACAGGGAGTCGCCATTGCAGCCGCATTGAAGGGGACCACCATTGAAGGAATTCTTCAGCAACAGTTTAACACAGGGAAAAGTCAAATACACAAGTGTTTCACTTGTGGAGGGGCAGGACACATGGCGAGACCGTGTCCCTCTGATAAAGGAATTAATAAAGGAAATAGCAAAGGTCTTAAACAGCCTGGACTGTGCCCTAAACGTAAAAAAGGAAAACATTGGGCAAAAGACTGTAGATCAAAGGCAGATGTCCAGGGAAATTCCTTACCTCAGCAGCATCGGGGAAACTCCCAAAGGGGGCTGGCCCAGCCCCGGCAAATAATTAGAGCACTATCTGTTTACCCTCTTGTCCCTGCGCCCACTCAAGGCCAGCTGGCTGCGCAGCACCCAGCCTGCCCCAGTGGGCAAAACGGATAGAAGAGTTATTCCGAGCAACCCCCGGAAGTGCCAGATTGGACCTTGGATCCACAGGGCGATATGTGTTAACTCCAGAATTGGGACCACAGGCCGTCCCTATGGGGGTCTATGACCTACTCCTGAGGGGATGTTTGGCCTTTCACTAGGTAGAAGCAGCTTAACTATGAAAGGATTACAAGTTTTTCCAGGAGTAATTGATGCAGATTGTAAAGGGGAAATTAAAATTATGGCCTCTTCTCCTAGAAATATCATCACCATCACCTCTGACATAAAAATTGCTCAATTGATTTTGCTCCCCTTGCCTGCCACAGACAATTTACTCTTTACAGAACCTCAGGGGGCCAGGGTTTTTGGCTCCTTGGACAAGGCATATTGGGTACAAGCTATTTCTCATGCAAGACCTGAGAGAACTTTACTTATACAAGGGAAAAAATTTACAGGAATTTTAGACACAGGAGCAGATATTTCTGTCATAAGCTTAGCTCACTGGCCTAAATAGCGGCCCTATAGGGAAGCTATAACACAACTTCAAGGAATAGGTCAGAGCAACTCTCCTTTACAGAGTTCGCAAATGCTAAAATGGCAAGACAATGAAGGTCATTCTGGATTTTTTCAGCCATATGTCTTGGCAGGGATTCCTATGAATTTATGGGGACAAGACATCCTGTCTGCCCTGGGTGTTGCCCTTGTTACCACCCCAGCTCTGGAAAATTTTTAGGGGGGTCATTTCTACTGTTATCCATACTGCTGACAAGATATCTTGGAAGTCAGATGACCCTGTATGGGTAGAGCAGTGGCCCCTTTCCAAAGAAAAAATACAAGCTGCTCATGAGTTGGTATAGGAGCAACTCCGGCTAGGGCATATAGAAGAGACTACCAGTCCTTGGAATACTCCTGTTTTTATCATAAAGAAAAAATCAGGAAACTGGCACCTTTTACAAGATCTAAGGGCAATAAACAAGACTATGGAAATTATGGGACCTTTACAACCTGGTCTTCCTTCCTCTGTAGCAATCCCTAATGGGATGAAGCTATTAGTATTAGATTCAAAGGATTGTTTTTTCACTATTCCTCTAGGTCCCTCTGATTGCAAATGATTTGCATTCAGTGTCCCATCTACTAATTTTCAGGAACCCATGCACCATTATTACTGGAAGGTATTGCCTCAGGGAATGGCTAATAGCCCTACTATGTGTCAAAAGTTTGTTGGTCAGGCAATTAGAGAAGTTTGAGAGAAACACCTGCATGCTTATATCATACATTATATGGATGACATTCTTTTAGCTCACTATACGGAATGTCAATTAGAACAAGTGTAGGGTGACTTACAACAAGCTCTTCTTAAATCTGGATTATCACACCTGAAAAAGTTCAGAGACAAGAGCCTTACTTATATCTTGGATATATCATAGAGGGAAGAAAAATTCATCCTCAAAAGATTCAACTTGGGATAGATAAGCTAGAGACTTTATATGATTTCCAAAATTTTTTAGGGAATGTCAGCTAGATAAGGCCCAATTTGGGCATAACTACTAATGACCTCAAACCTTTATTTTTTTAAATTTCTGGCTCATAATTACATTGAAAATCTTCCTTAATTAATTAATTTTTTAAATTTATCTTTATTGTTCAGATTATTACAGTTGTTCCTCTTTTTTCCCCCATAGCTCCCCTCCTCCCAGTTCCCACCCCAACTTCTGTCCTTGCCCCCCCACTGTCCTCATCCATAGGTGTACAATTATTGTCCAGTCTCTTCACGCACCCCCAACACTCTTAACCCCTGAAAATTGTCCATCCACTCCATTCTATGCCTCTGATTCTATTCTATTCACCAGTTTATTCTGTTCATCAGATTTTTTATTCACTTGATTCTTAGATTCACTCGTTGATATATATTTGTTGTTCATAATTTTTACTTTCCTTTTTCTTCTTCCTCATTCTCAAAGG
>PVJC01032843.1:0-19704 GCA_004026665.1 Murina feae
CCCTGTGCTCCTTCCTGCTCAAACTCCATCGCTGATGCTGCTTGTCCTGTGCTCATTCCTGCTCAAACCCCATTGCCACTGCTTCCTGTCCTTGTGCTCTTTCCTGCTCAAACTCCATTGCCGATGCTGCCTGTCCCTGTGCTCCTTCCTGCTCAAACTCCATTGCTGATGCTGCTTGTCCTGTGCTCATTCCTGCTCAAACCCCATCACTGCTGCTTCCTGTCCTTGTGCTCCTTCCTGCTCAAACCGATTGCCACTGCTTCCTGTCCCTGTGCTCATTCCTGCTCAAACCGATGGCGCTGCTTCCTGCCCTGTGCTCGTTCCTGCTCAGACGCCATTGCCACTGCTTTCTGTCCCTGTGCTAGTTCCTCCGAGTGCCTGCCCCGAGATCCGTGGCTTTCCAGCCTCCAGCCAGCTCGTTCCTCCCGTCCCCCACCCCACCCCTCCTGTGTGGCCTACCAGAAGGCAACAGATGGCAGTGGCGGACACAGGCAAGCCTCCCTGTGTCCGCCACCGCTTCCATGGGTTGCTTTCCGGGCCTGCGGAGGTGCGGGGCTGCGGGGGCTCAGTCCTCCCGCACCCCCACCCCGCCCCTCCCATGTGGCCAGCAGGAAGGCAATAGATGGCTGCGGAGCACACAGGCAAGCTTCCGTGTATCAGCGGCCGCCATCTTGGCTGGGCTAATTTGCATACAGCCGCTCTGATTGACTGGTGGGCGTGGTTTACCCCATCCCAGAGAAATGGTTAATTTCAATATTATGCTTTTATTAGTTAAGATAACTCAGATTGTCATAGATTTGGCTCCTCTGTTCTTTCAATATATCCCCATCATTTTTTAGTTTTTATTTTGTTGTGATAAGAACACTTAACCTGAGCTGTACCCACATAACAGGTTTAGAACTATACAATACAATATTGTTAAACTATAGGCACAACATTGTACAGCAGATCTCTATAACTTACTCATCTTGCATAATTAAAACTTTATAGCCATTGAGTAGCAAGTCTCCATTCTTGCCTATCCCCATCCCCAACGTTTTTGAAGACTTCTTTATTTTTTAGTACCATATGATTTTATAAACTCTTACATTTTTACTGTTCCAGTCCTAGATTTGGATATTTCTTCAAGAAATACTGGTTTCTTTTATTTGCAAATGGTATTTAGAAATCAAGATCTGGGTGCTAGTTGAACTCAGTATGTGAACTATTTATATGGATAATTTTGATGCCAGCCAACACCACAAAGTTTATACTAACCTATCCCTTTTCCTTATGTATTACTCCTTTTTCCAGTCATGAGAAACATAGTTCTCATTCTCAATATGTTTACTTATTTGCTCAATCCTAGAATACACTTACAATAGTTTCAGAACTGTTAACTTATACTCCTGGGAGAAACAAACTAACTTGAGTAATATATTTGTGTGCACTTCCTTTTGTCTTGGGCTTGGAGTGTACCAGAATAGTCAAAATACTCTTTCCAAAGTTCGTTTTTTTTTTTCCCCCCTTTTCAACCATTTCAGTGTGGTTATGTTATTTATTTGTAATATATTTAGGTTATTTTTTTTTTGCATTCCAATTGGGTCCTTCCTGTCTAATCTTGACTGATTTTGATTAATTTTTGGTTATGTGAAACTGACATGGCTCACCTCAAGTTGAGATTCTTTGATGATGTTGCATAGTGAGTTAATGTTCTAAATGAAAGGAAAATTATACAAGTGACTTTTCTCAGATACCTCTTTTACTTACACATGGCTTCTTTTCTAAAATAAGATATTTGAAGTCATCTATAAATGCATACCAATAGAAAGAACCAGTGGTAACATTGTTATGTGGCTTGTATTTTTGTCTATAAAAATTCATATGTGTATACCTCGTTTTCATACACTATATGTACTGTTTTCCCCATTTTATTTAGTTATAATTCAAATAACAAAATTACCTGTAGTGTATAATACAGTGGCTTGTAATATATTCACTATGAAGTGCAACCATCACCACTATCTAATTCCAGAACATTTCCACCATCCCAATAAAAAACCCCAAACCTATTAGTAGTTATCCCCAAAACATACTGTTTTACACTTTGCCCTTTTTTATTTAATACTAGAAGCCTGGTGCACGAAATTAGTCACAGATTGGGAGTAGGAGGTTGGGTGGTGTCCCTCAGCCCAACCTACACCCTTTCCAATCTGGGACCCCTTGAGGGATGTCCAACTGCCCGTTTAGGCCCAAACCCACTGGTGCAATTGGGCCTAAATGGGCAGTTGGACATCCCTTTCACAATATAGGACTGCTGGCTCCTAACCTTTCACCTGCCGATTGCCCCTAACCACTCCTCTGCCAGCCTGATCAACGCCTAACTACTCCTGAGCCGGCCTGACTGCCCCTAACTGCCCTTCCCCTGCCAGGATGGTCCCCTCAACCGTCCTCCCTTGCAGGCCTGGATCCCCCACAGCTGTCCTCCCCTGCAGGCCTGAGTCCACCCCAACTGTCCTCCCCTGCAGGCCTGGGTCCCCCACAACTGCCCTCCCTTGCTGGCCATCTTGTGACAGCCATCTTTGACCACATGGGGGCAACCATCTTGTGGTGGTCAATTTGCATATTACTCTTTTATTAGATAGGACTAGAGGCCCAGTGCATGAAATGCGTGCACGCGGGTAAAGCGTCCCTCAACCCTGCCTGCACCCTCTGCAATCTGGGACCCTTACACCTTTTTCTTATCTAGCTAACCTCTTCACATTTTAAAAAAATTACCGTATTTTCTGACGTATAAGATGACTTTTTAACCCAGGAAAATCTTATCAAAAGTTGGGGGTTGTCTTATACACCCAGTCGTCTTATACGCCAGAAAATACAATAACTGAAATACCACCTACTCTAGGAAATCTGCTTTGAACAAATCTCTTTACAATCTGTATTAAGTATTTTCATAGTATATCATTCTTTTTCTTTAACAGCAACTTAGAGTGGATGCAATGTGCTTCTCATTCTTGCATCTGAATTTTTTCTTCTTGCTCTTGTAATAGCAAAGTTTATCCAATTTACATTTGCCCTTCAAGAGCTTATATTTGGTTCAGTTGCTAGTTGGCTCCCTGCTTTTTTTTTAAGCAATAAATTTGGGTTGTGATAGTAAATCTTACTTATAATCAAGCCTGTAGGTCTCCCTATCTGAATATTTCTATAATACCTATCACTTTAGCATACCAGAGATTGTGTTCATTTATAGAAAGTAACAATAAATGTCACCTGATCATTTGATCTTCTAGTAATATTTTATAGCAAGATGTATTATGCTAGTAATTTAAATATTACAGAACTGAGACATGCAGAAATAAATCACATTGAACAATAATGTCTCAAATATCAAAGCACAGTACACTTAGGGGCCTCCCTTGTTTTGTGCCTCAGATATCATAGCATAGTACACAGTTCACATGCAACTCAGCTTCCTTTAAAATAGGAAGGGATATCATATTCATGAAGCAGCTACTTCCACACTTTTTTTTATTTAATTCACAGAACATACTCTTTGTACTAATTGTTGGAAAATCATCCTAGCAATTGCCGCTGTTCCTCTCTGTATTGTTGTCTTACATTCTGATATCATTACTGCGCTTTTATCATCCACTCTCTAAGACTGTGAATTATTTAAGGGCAGAGATCATGACTTGAGCTTGTATGTTCCCTAGATGGTGCCTAGATAAATACTCAAATGCCATCCAGTCCAAATGACTGTGATGAGAGAGGCCCACTGATGCTGGAGACCTCTCGTTTTTATTTAAGGGGCCTCAGTTGTTCTACGCCTTTACAGAGGGGTGAATAGTGGCTGAGGGAATTTGAGGAAACCCAGACAGAATTCTCCTCCTAAAAGATTTTGCTAAGCTGGCACTGGGGACTGCCGGGCATTTGTCCAATTAAAACTCGGACACACAGCAATAACAAAAGCACTGGTCTCCTACTGGTAATACCTAGGGATCAAACCCCAGCCTGCAGGAACTCACCCCCGTAGTCAGGACCAGGCTGCTGGATGGACCTGGGCTGGTGTTCCTAACTCTGGGGAGAGGGAGACTTCCTATGGCTGCAGGCTAGAGGCCCCGTACTCCGTGCCACCCACCAGAACAGGTCCATAGCGCAGTCTGGTCAACAGAGTGCCTTCTTCGCCTGGGATTGTAGGGAGGCCTGGCCTGGCCTGTTTGCCCTGAGATTGATCATGGGGAGGCGTGGCCTGGCCTGTTCGCCCCATGATGGGCACTGGGCTGGGGGGTGTGGACCCAGACCACTACTTTCCCAGGACCCGGGCAGCTCAGTGCCTGCGTATGCAAATTAACTCACCATCTTTGTTGGGTTAAATTGCAAACTCCTGATTGGCTGGTGAGTGTAGTGGTGGGACAGTCAATTTACACATTTTTTTTTATTATATAGGTTATTGTGAGCATTTTTTCACCCAGTTAAATATTCACCTAAAACGTAATAATTGTGTAAAATACCTCCCCCCCGTCATGATTGGAGACTGAAGTAGTTTCCCCAACAACATCTTGATTTTCTTTTAACACCAATCAACATACATTTTAAATTGATCCTTCATACGCATTTTTTATTTCTATAATAGAAATTTACTAAAGATCTGAATTAGATTACAGTTTATAGGTATATTATCAAGTTAATGTACCAATTCTAAATGATTCAAGCAGGTAGATTGTTTGATACCCTATATTTCACAGGAGGGAATACCTTAGAAACTGCTTTTGTGTGTCACTTTTCTTGTAGTCAAGCCCAGGTCCTATTAACTTTGTATTTTCAAAAATAATTTAACCATCACATCAGGTTTACAGATTTGCCAAGACCCTGTTAACCAGTATCACCTGGTATCCAGACCAAATATTGATGACTAGGGGCCCGGTGCACGAAATTCATGCACGGGGGGGGGGGGGGCGTTCCTCAGCCCAGCCTGCCCCCTCTCACATATTGGGAGCCCTCAGGGGATGTCCTACTGACGGCTTAGGCCCGCTTCCTGCTCCCCATGGGGAGCGGGCCTAAGCTACAGTCTGGCCTCCCTTTGTGGGAGGCAACCAGGCTAATCAGGGGAAGCCACCAGCCCCATCACCCTGCTGCTGCAGCCACTGCCAGTCACCGCAGCCACCAAGGTGTTTTCATTAACACAGACTCCAGTCCCTTCACCATGAAAAAATGACAACTTTCTTTGGGCATTTTTTAAGATGTGTCTTTCATAGGATATGACATTTCTTTCTTTCTTTCTTTTTTTTATCCTCACCTGAGGATATGTTTCCATTGATTTTTAGAGAATGTGGAAGAGAAGGTAAAGAGAGAGAAAGATCAAAGTGAGAAGAACACTTCGATTGGTTGCCTCTTGCATGAGCTCTGACCTGGGCCCCAGTCAGGGAGGAGCCTGCAACCTAGGTACATGCCCTTGGTCAGAATTGAACCCAGACCCTGCAGTCAGCAAGCTAAGGCATTGTGCACTGAGCCAAACTGGCTAAGGCAGGATATGACATTTCTTAGCCCTCCAGCACTGGACCTTCATTTTTTTTCTTCAAGAGGGTGGTGGAAAAACCCTAGATCACCTTTAGGGATTCTTATTACCCAAGTTACTAAGAATATTACCAGTGGCATACAGGGAGCTTAGCCAATGAGTGTTAAGAAAAGGTGTTCCCTCTGTAGTTAACTCTGATCACTGGCTCCACCCCTACCCCTCCAATCCCAGCTCCACCTCTACCCAGGCCTGTAGCCTCTGGCCTAGGATGCAGGCCTGGGCAGAAGACCCCCCAACCCCTGCTATCGCTGGCTCTGCCTCTTCCCAGGCCGGGGGTCTCTGCTTGAGGCTTCAGGCCTGGGCAGAAGACCCCTAACCCCTGCAATCGCCATCTCCACCCCTTCCCAGGTTTCTGTGATTGATGACTCTGCTCCTCGACCCCCCCTGCCTCCCCCCACCACCTGCCTGGCTAACCCGCCTGGATGCTTCAGTTGTGGGGCTGAGGTGGACTGGGCGCCACCATCTTAGTTGAGTTATTTTGCATATTTGCTCCTGATTGGTTGGTGGGCATGGCTTGTGGGTGTTATGGAGTGAGGATCAATTTGCATGTTACTCTTTTATTATATTAGATGATTAATAATGATAACCCAGTGTGTGTAATGTACAGTACTTTGCGTTTGACAAAAAAACACACTTTATTTTCTTACTTAATCCTCACAAATCTCCTATGTGGCAATTAGTATTATTTCCATTTAAAATATATGGAAAGTAGGGCTCAGAGAATTTACATAACTTGCTTTTGGAGCCATCTAGGAGGTGACAGAAGAAGCTTTACTGACTCTAATTCCAGGACTCTTATACATCATAGTTTGAGTTTACCGAGCCTTGGACTCAGTAACTTAACAGCCCCGCATGGAGATGCGTTGTTATTCTCTCTCATCTCTCCCTAGTAGGAGAGCTCATGAAGATTTGCCATAGAGATCTACCTACCAGTCTAATCCCTAATTCCAGACTCTTGGTTTGCCTACCATTGTGGCCTGCAATTCATTCAACTGCCACCAGATGGAAGGAATACTCTGTTAAGGAAAACAAAACAAGCATTAGAATGGCTAATGGTTACCAGTGATCTGTAATTAATGGTTCCCAATTGAGGGAATAATTTATGTAGGTGGTACCCTCTGTTTCATAGGATCTCTATGTCCATTATCTCTTAGTTACTGACTTAGCAGTATTCCTTTTTCTAAAAATTTAAATTTATTTTTATTGTTAAAAGTATTATAGATGTCCCATTTTACCCCCCAATGACCCCCTCCACTGTGCACCCGCACCCCCCCTCAGGCTTACCACACTCTTGTCTGTGTCAATGGGTTAGCATATATACATATAAGTTTTTGGTTAATCTTTTCCAGTCCCCCCTCTTCCCTTCTTTCTGAGACTCATCAGTCTATTCCATGCTTCCATGTCTCCCAATCTATTTTATTTGTCACTTTATTTTGTTCATTCCAAGGTGATTTCTAATACTTTTGGCCCTCTTTGGCTGAGCTAAGAAGCCCTTCTCCTGCATCTTCAATTTGCTATTGCCTCACCCTGGAGTACTTCAGTGACAGATCTTCTTATTTCTGTTTCTCCATGCAGTCTACCTTGCATAATTCAGCCAGATTAATGTTTGGAAAATGCCACTTTTCAACTGTACTCCAGAAATTTTACTCTCCATTGTCTAAGGATTAGTCTGGCTTTTAAAGCACCCCACAGTCTCATCCTGTCTTACTTGTTATCTGTTTAAAATACAGAAGGCCTTATCTTGGTTCTTGCTATTAACATGTCCTATTCATCTTTAGCACCTAGTTCAGATGCTAATTCTTTATTTATTCAATCAACAAATGTTTGAATGTGTTACCCTATGCCAACCACTCTTTTAGGCCCTGAGAATTCATAATGGAATAAAATAGACTAAGTCACTGTTCCCATGGAAATCACATCCTAGTAGGAGAGTCACACCTCCTCTTCCCACAAACTGTCCCATAATCCACATCAATCACTGCCTCCTCTGACCTCACAATTTAGTGGGTATAGAGGGGATAAATGGTGAGGAAAGGAGACTTGACTTGAGTGGTGAACACACAATACAGTGTACATTTGATGTATTATAGAATTGTGCACCTAAATCCTATATAGTTGTATTAACCAATAGCACACCATTAATTTCGATAAAAAAGAAAAACTATGACTCTAGAAATGCTGTGTACATTTTGCATTCTACTAGAATTGATACATACAGTTGAGTGTTGCCCTTCCAGGTGATAAGCCCTTTGGAGCTATAGCATGTACTCTGATGCTGTAGGAGTTATTTAAAACATGTTTAGGACTTTTTAAAAAATATATTTTATTGATTTTTTACAGAGAGGAAGGGAGAGGGATAGAGAGCTAGAAACATTGATCAGCTGCCTCCTGCACACTCCCCACCAGGGCTGTGTCCGCCACCAAGATACATGCCCTTGACCGGAATTGAACTTGGGACCCTTGAGTCCGCAGGCCGACGCTCTATCCGCTGAGCCAAACCGGTCAGGGCTATAGCACTTTTCTATAGAAATCTCCTCGGCTGTGACAGATGCTCATTCTTTGAGGATGCATTGGATTTTTAAAAACAGCCTCAGCATAGAAAGGGAACGGACTGACAATTCTCAGTGGGAAGGAGGTGTGAGGGGTGTGGAAAGAGACTGGACAAAACATTTTACACCTACTGATGAGGACAGGGGGGCGGAAGGGTGGGTAAGGGCATGGGGTGGGGTGGGAACCAGGTGGAGGGGAGCTATGGGGGTAAAAAAAGGAACATCTGTAATAATCTGAACAATAAAGATTTATTAAGAAATAAAAAATAAATAAAAACAGCCTCAGGTCTCCCAGTATAGAAAATTACCTGAGAATGTGTGACAGAAGGAAGTAGACTGGTTTTTTGACATATCTCAAAAATGGGCTCTTGAAGGTTCTGCCCAAAGAGAAATCCAGAGAAAACATGAGAAGATGACAAGCAGTACTCAGAGGATGTCATAGTCTGCCTTATTTAAATTCTCTGCTTGAATTTTTTAAACCTGTGTTTCATATTCTCCCAATTAAGTTATAAGTCCCTTAGGAATAAGACGTTTCGTTTGTGTTTTTTTGTGTGTGTGTGTCACCCACAGTGTCATCTTGCATATAGTAAATGATCAATATTAATATGTTGATTGTTTGATGAGGCAGTAAAACATTAGCTGATACTGTTAGTGTCAACATATACTGTAATAATTTCCTGACTCTTGTTGGCATTAGTTGATTTAAAATACAGGGTGTGCAAAAATAGGTTTATAGTTGTGAGTACATGAAACCGTTAATAAAGCTATTGTAATAATCATAAACTTCATGTCTTTTCCCATACGAACAACTGTAATCCTTTTGTCCTGCCCTGCATATTCTTACAGCTTTATGTCATTCTACTTTATGATTTTGCAAATCTAATTGACATTTAAGATGCAGTACTATTAGTTACTTGTATCATGTGATTTAATTTCTTCACACAGAAGACTAGCATCAAGTTTTCATAAAGTGAGATCTCTTCTGCTTTGGCATGGCAAAAGTTCTTATTAATATGAATTAGTCATTTATTTTGGGGTTATTCACTTACAACTCTAGAATACAGACTTATTGCCTTCTGATGTTAGAAGGGCTTAGGACTGACTGTATGTGATAGTTTCCTGTTTTAGTTTAAAAATTTGATTAAGTGAAAACATTAACACTTTTCTCCATTTCCCCCCCCAGAACCTTTGTTTCATTTTGCCACAATTTTTGTACCAGTTCTTCTGTGGATTCTCACAACAGGTTTGTTTCCCTAGTTATTTGTTGTAATGTACTTTACATTTACTATTAATAATTTGCCTTTTTATGTATTGGATTATAGATATTGGAGAGGTATGTCCGAAGTAAAAGGAGGGTTGTTGTTTTTTTATTCAACTGTTAATCTTGGCTTGCATTTTGACAATATCAAATGTTTGTGTTTTTGTTTTAACAATGTTCTTATACTTTGTTTTGAAAGTCTTTAATATATCTGATTAGAATTGAAATAACCTTTAAAAGAGTATTCTGGTTTTTCTTCTTTGTATCAGTGTATACAATGTTTCCCAATAATCCTAAAATGTTATAATTTAATATTTCATCAAATAATATCTCACACCTTTGCAGTTTCTCAGGTTGGTTTTCTAGAGGAACGTTGACCTTTATTAGTAAGCTGGCCATGAAGCTCTGATTCTTGGATAAAACCTTGGATTACTTAAGTAACTCTACATTTTTTACCCTCTATTGTCTTCTGAACATTTATTGCATGAAGAATATGGTATATGTTAACTTGCTATTTAAGTGGCAGGATAACCAGGCACATTTGTCAGTTTGTTTTAACAATTGAAATGGATTTTGCATTGTTTCTGGTGGAAATATAGCTAAATATCCTATATAATAAAACCCTAATATGCATATCTATCAAACAGCAAAACAAAGGGTCACTATGATGCACACTGACCATTGGGGGGCAGATGCTCAACATAGGAGCTCCCACAGGGGGTGCACTGCTCAGCCAGAAGCTGGGCTTATGCCTGGCGAGTGCAGCGGCAGTGGTAGAAGCCTCTCCCGTCTCTGCTGCAGGTGGGTGGTAAGGAGAGAGGGGTCCAGGATTGGGAGAGGGATATCTGACTACCAGGGATTGGGCCTAAGCTGGGGGGTCATGCCTAAGTTGGCGGGTGGACATCCCCTGAGGGGTTCCAGATTGCGAGAGGGTGCAGGTGGGGTTGAGGGACCCCTGCCCCCCAGTGCACAAATTTTGTGCAGCAGGCCTCTAGTAGGAACTATAATGCTCAATGACTCAGAAATTTTCATAGGTAATCTGTGAGCAGTTCAGTGATTTTGCCAAGCAGAACTACTGGTAACATCACCACAGGTATTACAGATTGAGTTTTTAAATTTCAAGGTATATTTAATTCCTCATGGTAGGAAGTGATTTTTTCTCTAATTTCTTGGTAGTATTTTTAAGCAAATGTATTCTCTGAAAGGGAAATGACTGCTCTCTTTGTCTTAAACTTACCTCTTTACCATTTGGTATGCTGTCTTTTACTTACATCAGTACTGCCATGTCATCAGCCACATAGGGCCAGTTAAGCAAATTGCTTTATGAATTAACTAGGGGCCCAGTGCACAAAAATTTGTGCACTCAGGGGGTCCCTCAGCCTGGCCTGTGCCCTCTCACAGTGTGAGATCCCTCGGGGAATGTCCACCCGTTGACCTTTATTAGTAAGCTGGCCATGAAGCGTGCCTGGCCAGCCTGGGTGAGGGGCTGATGGCTGTTTGCAGGCTGGGCAAGCCCCCCAGTGGGGACCCTCACCCCATGGGGGTGTGGCCAGCCTGGGTGAGGGGCTGAGGGCTGTTTTCAGGCTACCCATAGCTCCCATTGACCCAATGTCCCAGCGAGGCTAGCTGGAATCAGGTTTCTGGGGTTTATTTATCTTCTATAATTGAAATTTTGTTGCCTTGAGTGGAGGCCAAGGCAGGCAGCAAAGCCTCCTGTTTACTTCAGCTCCATGGCTTCTATAATTGAAACATTGTTGCCTTGAGCAGAGGCCCAGCTGACCTAACGGAAGCCTCCTGTTTGCTCTAGCTCCATGGCTGCTGGCCGCCATCTTGGCTGGGTTAATTTGCATATAGCCACTCTGATTGGCTGGGGGGCAGGCTTAGGTGTCTTGGAGTGATGGTCAATTTGCGTATTACTCTTAGATTAGATCATCTAGCTGTAGAAAGTGCTATCAACTTTCTTGTATTCAAAACTTACAGTTTTAGCTACAGAGAGTTTTATGGATTCTGATGAGTCTGCTTTTCTTGAACATTGAAATTACTATTGATCCAAATGTTTCTAATTCCTCACTTAGATGAATGCAGGTATTAAAAAAGCATTTCAAATTTTGTTGCAAAACACTAAAGTGAAATTGGCTTAATCTGGTTAAAACATTGTTGTTTTTTTTTTGGACGGAGCCTGTTGCTTTGTTATCTTTTCAAAACATGTTTATGAAGGACAAATTTTATGAAGAAAGGAAAGACTTACTCCTATTAAGGTCAGCTGAGATTCAGACCCTGGGCTGTCTGGGGTCTGTTTAGGTTACCTTATCTACTTAGATTTTCATAGAAGTTGATGTTTGGCTTCGTTAGTTGCTCAACTAGTATGCTCATTCACTTAACAAATATATCTTGGGTGTCTATTATGTGCCAGGCTAAGTGCTGGAGAAACAACAATGATCAAAAATCTTACCCCAGTAATCTAAACTAATAAAAGCGTAATATTAAAATTGACCGTTTCTTTGGGACGCCCAACAGCCAGTCAGAACAATGGTATGCAAATTAGCCCAGTCAAGATGGCTGAGGCCCGGGCTGGCAATGGAGCAATCGCGCCGGCACAGGCAAGGGCGGAGGCCTGGCCTCTGCCCTTGCGTGCTCTGGCGGTCAGTTCCGGACAGTGGTGGGCGGCTGCAGGGCCGGGCGGCCGCCCAAGCCCCCGGTTCTGCGGCTGGGGCTGGCAATAGAGAGATGGGGCTGGGAATAGAGAGATCGCGCTGGCCCACGCACAGGTGGAGGCCTGGCCTCCGCCTGTGTGTGCCCTGGAAGTCAATTCAGGGCAGTGGCAGTTGGCAGCAGGGCCAGGAGCTGGCTGCCCAGGCCCCGGCCCTGCAGCCTGGGCCTGGGAATAGAGCGATCGCGCCAGTGGTTGGTTCTGGGCGGCCTTGGGTGAGAGCTGGCCCGGCCCTTGGCTGGGGCTGGCAATAGAGCAATCGTGCCCATGGTGGTTCCAGACAGCGGTGAGCAGCCACAAGGCCGGGAGCTGGCAGCCCGGCCTGGCCCTGCGAGGCCTGGGAATAGAGCAATTGGGCCCACGTGACCTCAGAGGCTCAGTGGCGGGGGCTTGAGGTGGGTACCCCCTCTGAGTCATGCCCGAGAATCCTCTGCCCCCGCGCAGAGCCTCTGCCTCCACCCTGGGGGCCTCCATGGGGCGTGTATGAGCGTGTACCTGGCTCCACCCCCATGTGTCCGCTCAGCAGCATGACCCCCCCAAGGGACCATGCACCAGCATCCACCCCCTGGCCTGCCACCCAGCTCTGCACCAGGTGTGTCCCCTCAGTGGTGGAGGCCTGCCAGGTGTGTGCGATGGTAGGCCACTCGGCTGGAAACGTCCACGCCTGCACTCTCCAGCCATCCCACCCCCCAGTGCACGAACCCTGAGGGGGCTGTGGCCAGCCTGAAAACAGCCCTCAGCCCCTCACCCAGACTGGCCATGCATGCCAGCAGGTGGACATCCCCCCCAGGGGTCCCAGACTGTGAGAGGGCACAGGCCAGGATGAGGGACCCCCTTCTCCCCTCGCCGAGTGCACAAATTTTTGTGCACCGGACCCCTAGTGCTAGGAGAAAGACAGATGACATTCAGATAAACATATTGTCAGTTGCTGATAAATGCTCTGAAGGGGGTGAAAAAGGATAACAAATCGGTAGAGTGACTGGGGAAGAGGGCCACTATTTTAGAGAAGATGATTTTGAAAGTTCCCTCCAATGATGTGACCTTTAGGTGGAAATGTGAAGGATATAAGGGAAGGAGCTATATGGATGTCTTAGAGGAAAAATGTATCAAGTAAAAGGAAGGTTTCTGAGGTGGTGATCTGGTGTATATCTTTAGTTTTGAATTTGGTCTAGTGCTCTGCTCTGAATGTAGCAACCTTTGTTGCAAATATCTTTGGAGTCTTTTTCAACTTAGGTCCACATCAGGTGTTCTCTGCATGCCTGAAATTTGGAGGGTTGTGCTATGGAGTAGAAGCGGGACCAGGATTCTGATTCTTTAAGCTAAAAGCAGGTCTTCCTTTAGCAAAGCTAGAGTAGTACTGGTCATGAAAATGTAATGTTTAACAGTAAGTAACTAGAGGACATGAGGAAACCCAGAACTTTTAAACCCAATCCAAGATTCAAGGTTTACACTGAGTAAAATTTTCAAAGCTCAAGTCCCTTCCTAAGGTAATGCATATTATATCTTCTTTCTAAAACCTGGTTCTCACTAGAGATTTATATATTAAAGGGGATAAGACTTTTTTCTGCAAAATACATCAAACATGAGAGTAAAGCTGAAGTGTTAATAGATGTACGTACTACTCTTCTTATAAATGAATGAATGAATGAATGAATGAATGAATGAATGAATGAATGAATGAATAAAACATTTACAACAGGTTTAACAAATAATATTATAAGTAAAGCTGTTGTTTGTTTTCAGGACATTCTATCTTCTCTAATTATGCATCTAAGAATTATAGTTCTTTCATGTAATCTCAAACTAACATAATGGAACAAAAGTAGATTTTTTTTTTCATTTATCTCTATTGTTGAAAGTATTACAGGTGTTCCGTGCCCCCCTCCATTGACCCCCTCCACATCAGGCCTACCGCACCATTGTCCATGGCCTTGGGTTATGCATAAGCATATAAATTCTTTGGTTAATCTCTTTCCAACCCACCCTCTCCCCTGATGCTTCTTTTGTGTGAATGAAATTCAAGACTAAATTATATACCAATTAATTGGAAGGTTTTTTTTAATTTTTCTCATTAGCAAAAATGGGTAATTGTATATCAACAGACTAGTACTCTCCCTTGAGAACTCAGTAAAATATTTTTACTGAGTTTATATCTTTGTATATGGGCAGTATCTCCATGTTCATTGAGAATTTTGCATGCATATTATCTTGCTTTGTTTCTACTGTAAGTCAGAGTTGTCCCTTCCTCTGGGCTCCCCCAGCTCTTTGTTCTCTCACCACCCTGCCTCCCCCTCTGCAATTTGAGTGCCTAGGCTGACAGGGTACTAATCTACTTTGTCCCCAGTACTTGTCACTTGGTAAGCAGTAAGCACTCAGTAAATGTTTTTGAAGTCAACTAATGAATAAACCAATGTTCTATTCAAGTTGCTCTGAAAGTTTTTGAGGCAACTCCAAATATGATAGTAAGTGAATCTTTGTAACTATGTAACTATAGTTTGAAATACATAATTGTATTAATTTATGTCGCATTTAAATACATTTTATTAATTAAAATAACATTTATATGTGTGAAAATATAGATAAATATGGGATATTATTCAGGCCACAGGTAATGGTTGTATGAAAACATCTAGCACTGTGTAGAAAAATACTGAACTCAATAAGTATATTCATTAAAATGAGGTTCAGATAATACCTTAATTTTTTTTCCATAAAGGAAAATTTACAGTATCAGATCAGTCTTTTCAAAATGTGCTATGGCTTCCATTATCTACTCAATCATTATCCAATATTTATTGAATGCTTTTTATATGCCAAAATCTGTCGTAAAAGCTGAAGTTTGTCAAAGCCCTCTAGCCAAACACCACCAGGAACACATTTGTAGTTGATCAAATTTTGTTTATTACTGGATGCAATGACAAAGAATATACACCATGAGGAATAGTGGAGCCTCTCAGGAAGAGAGTGTTAGAAAAGTCTTATAAGATTTGGATTGAGTTAGGTAATTTGGGAAGGATTTAAGAAGATTGGGTGCTATTAATTTTATGACTGGGCATTTTAGTAAATCTTACCCGGAAGGAATGAAGACTAGAAGGAGGCTAACCCTGTTATCGGTCAAGAAGCAGCAGTTACTCATATTAGCCAGAATGGGGGTGTTGGTCATTATTTATGACTTGAAAAATATTCATGCTCTATCTGTGTTCAGATGTGATTGTGGAGTGGTCTTGTTTTTGTTTTGATCCATCATAGTCACAGAATGGCCTTGTTTGATACAGAATGACCTTGTTTGTTGTTGCATTTCTCTGAAATTGTGCATGTTTGGCAGAAGAACACCTATGCCTAGCTATAAGTGACAGGTCAACTCTATGCTGTCAGAGGCCACTTTACTCTTTTTCAAGCTACAGCTATCTAATGTGAATTGAAACAAACAAAAAGTTGGGATAGCAATAACTTATGCCAGTCAAAATAGGCTTTTAAACAAAGACCGTAACAAGAGACAAAGAAGAACCCAACAACTTCCACCTCTTTATCTAAAGAAACCTAAAACACTAAATCAAAAAGACATATACAATAAATAAAAAAAGAAAAAAGAGATATACGTCCACATGTTCATTGTAGCATTATTTGCAATAGCCAAGATATAGAAGCAACAACAACAAAAAATACACACACACACACAATGGAATATGATTCATCCCTAAAAAAAGCATGAAGTGTTGTCATCTACAACAACATAGGTAGACCTAGAGGGAATTATGCTCAGTGAAATAAGTCAGAGAAAGACAACTGCCAGATGATCACTTATATGTGGCATCTAAAAAACAAAATAAACAAGCAGAATAGAAACAAATTCATAGATACAGAGAACATTATGACAGTTGCCATATTTGGAGGGTGTTGTGACAGGATGGCTGAAGGGATTAAGAAGCACAAATTGGTGGTTAAAGAATAGTCATGGGAGGTAAAGTATAGTTTAGGGAATACAGTCAATAGTATTGGAATTATATATGGTGCCAGGTGGGTACTTGATTTAACAGGGGGCAGATCACTTTGTAAGTTATGTAAATATCTAATCACAGGATTATACACCTGAAACTAATATAATATTGTCAACTGTAATTTAAAAACAAAAACATATTTAAAACATTTTTAACTCCTTTTTCAAACTGTCTTGTTTTAGCTTGTGATTTTTTTTCTAGCACAGTCTCTTGAAGGTGATTGTTCAGTACATTTTTTTCTCTTCCATTGTTTGTCATTTCAGCCACTGTATGATGCTGCTTACCTTACAATGTACAATATCTGCTTCACATCCTTGCCCATCCTGGCCTACAGTCTATTGGAACAGCACGTCAACATTGACACTCTGACTTCAGATCCACGATTGTATATGTAAGTTAAACATTACATTTAAGATTTCCTCTGACTTACAAAGTTGTGGGTTTCACTTTGTATGAAGAAGGGAAAGACACAGACTGCCCACCTGGTTTGATCACATGGTTCTGTGGCATTCAACAGGAAAATAGTGTATTCCCTAGGTATAGGTACTGTACTTGAATGTATTTGAGCCATTTACTTAAAAATCATTAATTCCTAAAAGTTGCATCTACATTGTTAAAGAGTTCTGGAGTCTTAGAGGAAGGCACGATATTTTAACTACAAAAAATAAAAGCCTCTCACAAAGATCTTTATTAGTTTAAAACATTGATTTCTACCTATAATAGATTGAACTGATGATATTGTTAGGACTTACCTTGTAAACTGCCCCTGAAGCATAGCTTCTCTCTTCCTTTGTTAGGCCCATTCGAAAACTGTTTGTTGAAGGAATTAATTCATCAAGCTATTATATCCATTTTGTGTCAGTTGGAAATGCATGTGTTTCTGTATGGATGGAGACTTAGCACTAGCCCCAGTTGCTTAACCTATGACTTAATTGGATTTTTATAAGTTAAGCCTTAAAGCTAAGGATAAATAAAGATGTTAATTTACAGCAGATTATAAGCATTGCTAAATAGTGGATGTCAAGTGCAGTACATAGACTTGTGTGTCCTATTTGTATGAAGTGAAGGTGTACAAATTAAGGAATTTCTTTAACCAGTATGTCTCATGAAACTCACCTTAATTATTAGACCTAACCAGATTTATACAATATATCATCATTTTAAAGGTATTTATTATGGGAATTTTCAAACATGCACAGAAGTAGCAAAAATACTATTAATATGGTGAACTTCCCTGTCCTTATCACTCAGCTTCACCAATTATCAATACAGAGCCTGTACTCTTTCATTAATAACCATCTCTGCTCCATCACAGACTTATTTTGGAGCAAATATTAAGCATTGTCTAAAATAGTTATTTCAGTATGTTTGTCTTAATGATAAGACCTTAAAAATAACAGTTCCCTATCATACTTTAAAATTTTACAAGTTCATAATATCACATATTCGGCCACTGTTCAGATTTTTCCAACTGACTCATTTATTTTAATTGCAGGCTTGTTTTAATCAGGATATAAGGTCCATATGTTGCCACTGGTTAATATGCTTCTTGAGTTTCTTTTTTTTTCTTGAGTCTCTTTTAATCTGTAGGTTAACCTGGCAATTTATTTGTTGATGACATGGGATCATTTATCTTATAGATTTCCCCTGATCTAGAGTTTGCTGATTGCATTGATGGCATCATTTAACATTTTTCTTTTCCTGTATTTGTTGCAAAGGGATGGTTAGATCTAGAGGGAATCATAGAAACCTTGGTTGAAATCTTACAGAGTATCATCTCCCATGCTCTCATTTTTTTTTAAAAAAAAAAAAAGAAGAAGAAGAACCAGGACCCAGAAATGACTTGCCTAAGAACACAAGGTATAACTAGAAGCCAAACTAAGATTAGAATCAGTCCTCCTGATAATCCCTGTGCTCTTCCCAGCAAGATGATCATTTCAAACACTGAGCCAACAGTGTATTCTGTCTTATGACGACAAAAGTGAATCCCAATAGTGCTATTGCTCTGGTTGGAGTGGAGTTTGGGTAGCAGTGAAAAGAATCCCTCCCATGCAGCCCCAGCAAGTGCTCAAGCTAATTTTCTGAGTTCCAGTTCTGGCTTTGCCACTCACTAAGTGTGTGACCTGCACAGGTTACTTAACTGAGATGAGCCTCAATTTCATCTTCAGTAAAATCTGGGCAATAAGAACACCTAATCTGCAGTGGTTCTATGAGGGTTAGATGATTGACAACACATAAAAGAACTTAAAACAGTGCTTGGAACATAGTAAGTGTTCATAGATTGTAGCTATTGATCTTATCCTAACACTCTCTTCCACTTAACGTCTGGGTTGTGCTTATACTTTCATACATTAAAAATGTTGAAAACTTAAAGGAACTGTTGAGCACAAATTATTGTAAGGGTTTTCTGAAGTTTTACTTACTGAACTATTAAATCATTTTGCATAGAGGGTATACTTGCCACATCTGATGCAGAAATGAAAGCCATGCCATACCTGTTGACCAGCCCAAAATTCAGTTTTCTTTATGTGCTCTGATGAGACACTGCTCTTGGCCTGTCACTGTAGATTACTCTACAGGGGAGGCACCTCCCTAAAGATCCTTGCAAGAATTGCCCAGCAACTGCCAGCCAATGAGGCTTTTGAGAGTCAGTGTCATGGGCTGAGGCAGAAGGTATTCCCTGTTTTTCCATACATTTGCTGGAGTTAAGTTACACACTGTGGGAAGATAGGCAGGGACATCATGGTATGTTAGTAATATTCTGACTTGTACTAAGAAGATTGTGCTATTTTTGACAGATTTTAAACTTTTGTTCTGTCCACATCCCATTTATCAAATCATGACTGTACAGCTTCAAACATGTTCTTTGACTCAACTAAAAAAGTATAAAGGGCATCCCAAGACCAAAAAAGGTTAAGCTCCCAGGAAGAAATCTTGATTAAAAGAAACATTTTAACAACTGTAGTTGGGAAGTGGAGTATCTTGATTGAGAGCATATGATTTAGATCAAGTAAATCTAGGATTGTATACTAGCTCTGTCCCTTACTAAATGAGTGAACTCTGATGTCCTGCTTACATTGGTGGTTCCCAAACTTTACTGCATGGTGAAATCACCTGAGGAGCTTTAAAAATATCCTGATGCCAAGCTTAGTCTTACACCAATTAAATCAGACCGACGTTGGGGGCTAGGCATCAGTGTTTTCAAAGATCCTCAGGTGATTCCAGTGTGCATCAAAGTTTGGTATATCTTTTGAGGCTCCTTGTCATTTACAGATAGGAGTGACAAAAATACCTACCTCATGTGGTTTTTATGTGGATAAAAATTTATTGAGTACTTATATGCCAGAAAAGTAGGTTACAAGATATAGGTTATAATAAGTACTCAATAAATGGAAGCTAATTATTGTTGATTATATTATTGTTGTCAGGTGACCAGAATTTTAACGTAGAAATGCTTGGATAGTTTACTTCAGTACCTCAATCAGGAGGTGACTGCATAAAAATAAACCTGTATTTCAGTCTGACCTTTTACTGAAAGCCTTTCAGTCCCTCGGAGCTAGCTCCTTTCATTATAATAGGGTCAAACCCCATGTGCACTTTTGGCAATTTACCATAACTTTAAATAAACAGACTAC
>PVJC01032844.1:0-19704 GCA_004026665.1 Murina feae
TCGGCGGGGCTGCCCCTCCCCGCGCACGTGCACGAGCTCCTGTGCGCCCCGCTCAGGCTGGTCTGCCCCCCTCGCTCCTTAAGTCAGAGCTGCAGCTCGGCATCCCCCGGGTTTGCAGCGCTTCCCACCGGCTTCGGGCGTTTTTCTGCCCGTTTGCGGTCTCCTCGCCTGGGTAGAAGCGGGTTAGCCCGGACTCAGTTTTTAGCTTCTCCTCTCACCGTGTTTCATGGCAAATGGGTCCACTCGCAGTGGTTCTCAGCCTTCTGGCCCTTTAATACAGCTCCTCATGTTGTGACCCAACCATACAATCATTTTCATTGCTACTTGATAACTGTAACGTGGCTACTGTTATGAATCGTAATGTAAATATCTGATAGGATGGTCTTAGGCGACCCCTGTGAAAGGGTCGTTTGTCCGCCAAAGGGGTCGCGACCCACAGGTTGAGAACTGCTGGTACAGTGGTAAAAATTCCTGCCTATTTGGGTTTGAAGTTTGCTCTTTCAAACAGTGTGTGTGAAAACCTGGTTTACTTGAAAGAATGGCGGTAGCTTTAGAGGTACGTGTCAATTTAGATGGCTCGGGGTTTGCAGTGTTTCCGTAGACCGAATTGAAAAGCCAGTTTCGGGTGGGGTGGGAGCTTGGGTGGTTACAGGCTTCCCCAGGGGCTCTCGGTGATCTCCGCGTGCGTGTCCGTGTGTGTGACATCTCAAATACTCGGTGGTTCTGAGTTGAAATAAAGTTGAATATATGGAATCTAGAGATTAAGAAAAGACTTCCTTATACAACTTTTAAAAAATACGTTTTCATTGATTTCAGAGAGGAAAGGGGAGGGAGAGAGAGAATCATTGATGGGTTGTCTCCTGCACGCCCCTTTCCTGGGGATCAAGCCCACAACCCCCGCATGTGTCTTGACCTGTGTGACCTCCTGGTTCACAGGTTGGTGCTCAACAACCGAGCCACACAGACTGGGCTAACTCTTTTTTTTTTTTAAGGTGGAAAAAGAATATCTCCCCTAAATCGCAGCACATAACGTTATTCAGTTAAATGAAAAGTAGATTGGATAACTACCTTGGAAAAATATTTAACACAATTTAGTATGTTTGAGGTGTGTATACTTTTATTTTTTAAAAACATATTTTTATTGATTGCAGAAAGCAAGGGAGAGAGGGAGAGAAACATCAGTGATGAAAGAGAATCATTGATTGGCTGCTTCCTGCGCGCTCCCTACTGGGGATTGAGCCCACTACTCGGGCATGTGCCTTTGTCCGAACTTGGGACCCTTCAGTCTGCAGGTTGGTGCTCTATCCAGAGCCATACAGGCTAGGGCTAGGTTGTGTATATGTTTAGACCCACGAGAGTATAAAACTTAGAGAGTAAAAAGTACAGAAATGTACAAGAATGCACACAAAAGTATTGCTTGTAACAAACAAAAATTAAGAAGCAGCCTAGCTACCCATCTGCAGTGGACTACTATACAGCAGTGAAAAACGAATGAGCTCAAGCTAACATGAATGAAGTCACAGAACGTGTGAAGAAAAGCAACTGGCAGAGGAACTGAGAGTACGTTGGCCTTTTTATATTCCCAGACGTACATGCATATGCAAAGCATAAAAAATGTACAGGAGGAATTCCCCACTTTCACAGAGCCGTCAGACCTAGCTTTCTTAGTAGCTGTACAAACTGACGATGTGCCCAGTGATGTGGCAAAGTAAGATCACATCGTCACCTCTGTAATATTTTTACCCAGAATATTTAACCTTGGTCTAGTCGTGTGGAGACAGGAAACACATTCCGATTCCAGGGACTGTCTGTAAGACAATAGGCTTTGACGCTTCCAAAAAGTCAGTGTTATAAAAACCAGAAGATCCCCGGGGAATCGTTCTAGCTCAAGAGATGGAGGAGTCTTAACAACCAGAGACAATGTGTGCAGCTTGACTATAGCTTAGGTTGGACAGCAAACAGCTATAAGAGACCTTTTCCAGGACAATTAGGTACATTTAAATATGACCTATATGTCATATTATTAAATTAATGCTGAGGTTCTTAGGTGTCATAAGGGAATTGTGATAAATGTAGGACACTGTTCTTATTCTTAGCAGACACTTTCTAAAGTATTGGGGGATGAAATGCTTGCTGCTTATCATTTTCAAATGGTTCAAGGAAAGAATTACACCTGTATAAAGCAAATACAGCAAAACGTTGGCAGTAGGTGAAACCAGGTGAAGTATATTTGGGTATCCATTATGTTATTCTTTCAACTTTCGGTAGATTGGAAAATGTTCAAAGTAGGAAATTGAGAAAAGGGAAGACATTCATAGGAATAATCATCCCCAAATTTAGTTAATTACAGTATAGTAATTTAGGGGGACAAAGGGGTGCACAAGGGCTTCAACTATATTTATTCTTGAGATGGGTGAAAGAGCTATGAATTTGCATTGTAATGTCATTTATACCTTTCGGTAGGTTGAATATCTTATAATGAGTTTGAAATCAGTTAAAGAGACTAGGGAGATTATTTTTAAAGTCAGTTTGCCATTGATTATTTCTATGTTTATATCCTTTCCAACGTAAGTTATTATAACATACAACTCAACTGAGGCCTGTGGCTTTGGAGTCTCACAAGACATTTAAATCAATCTTGACTTGATAAGTTTATAGCTAATAAATTAGGTTATTCATCTTCTCCAGGCTTCATTTTCTTCATCTGTGAAAAGGAGATGAGGACACCAAACTCAACTGGTTGTTGTAAGGTTTAATTTATGCTAAAGATGTTTAATAAAACTTTTAACACAATGCCAGGCGAGTACTCAGGATTATTAGTTATGTTCAGGAAAGCAGCAGATTCTTTTTTAATGGTCTTTAAAATTTGCTTTTATTTTATTTTTCCCCCTACAGGTTCTTGAGTCCTGAATTCATTCCTCCGAGAGGAAGAACAGATCCTCTGAAATTTCAAATAGAAAGACAAGATATGTTAGAAAGGAGGAAAGTGCTCCATATCCCAGAGTTCTATGTTGGTCAGTAAGAGCTGGGCGCTTTTATTATTAGTGGCTGGAGGGTCAGTTTTCTTGGCATAGAGAAGATGGTTTTCTTATGTCTGGCTTTGGCTGGATGAGGTAGTTAATTCTAATAGTACACTGAAATCTTTAGGACGTTCTGAAGTTACCTAGACATTCTGTTGCTTGTTGCTGCCTCTTTACGTAAAAGTTCACTTTTGAATCCGCAGGAAGCATTCTTCGTGTTACTACGGCCGATCCCTATGCCAGTGGAAAAACCAGCCAGTTTCTGGGGATTTGCATCCAGAGATCAGGAAAAGGACTCGGAGCGACGTTTATCCTTAGGAATACTATTGAAGGACAAGGTAGGCGCCTTTCCATTTTCTGGAAAATGTTACCTCAGGATCCTTTTTTGCTTTCTGCATCCTGGGATGAGACGTCTGTGACTTGAAATTGCAAGGGGGGTCCGAGGGATGACAAGGACCCTGCGGCCTAAAAATGGCCTGAAAATTGAGGTTGCTGATTAAAAGCCGTTGGTGCTTAGCTTCTCTGGAAGGCTTCTTGTATCAGTGACAACTGTTAGAAGGAGACTTTCCAAACTATGGCAGTACCACAGGAGGAGACAAGTGACTACAGCAGTTATTTTAGGAGCAAATAACCCTAGAGAACACTGTAAACATAATGGCATCCTTATGAGTTACTTTCTTCTACAGTGAATGGCCCCCATTTGCTTTATATTACAACAGTCACCACAAGGTCAGTTTTATAAGAACCAGGGAACTTTTCTCTAAAGGCAGTGCTCCATTTGCTATGCGTAATAAGGCAGAGAAGCAAGTGGTGATATTTTAGAAAGATTATGAATCAACATGGCACAACGGCAAAGTTTCCCTCCTTAATGTTGTGTCCCTCATGATCTCCAGCAGCGAAGTATTGTATTCCAAAGAAACTGAGCCAGGAGGGCAGTTGCTGTCTTTTATCCTCTAGTGACCTGGGGTGCTGTGCATGCAAGAACTCAGCTGGAACAGATGGATTACAGAACCTGGTGCCTCCGTTCAGGTCCTGTGCTCGGAGAAACCGTGTCATAGAAAGACATGAGCACAAGTGTGCGTCAGACAGAAGTAGGTTTTTCTGTTGAAATTGAGATAATAGTTTCTACGTGTCAGGTGTAGTCAGATTGTGTCGTTGTACGTGAAGGTCTGGACACAGTGCTCAGAGGTGTTAGCGCCTTCTCGTCATTCTTTACATGGTGACTGTCGGCCGCCTAGACCTTCCCCGGCGATCCTCCCTTCCAGTGGCTTTACTTAAATCCATCTACTTAAACCGGAAACTTGATAGCTGTTGTTAATTCTCTTTCAGATACCCAATCAGCAGGTTTTTATGGCTCAGCCTCCCGTAAAGCGTATCCCAATTTTGTCTACTTTTCCATCTCCCTCGTTACCACCCTCATCCTTGCCACTACTTTCTCTTGCTTGCAACTGTGTCGTGTTGCTGGTTTAATCCCTGCCTCACCAAGTTACTGTGTTCCAGACAAATGGGCCTTTTTCTGGCTTTTCAAACATGGCAAGTTTGTGAGAACCCGGAGCCTTTGCCTTTCCCATTCTTTCTGCCTGGAGCCTTCTTGGCCCTGCATTCTATCAGTTTAAATGCCATCCTTCAGAGAGGCTTTGGCTGGCTGTACTGTTTGAAGTTGGCTCTCCCCAGGCATAGTGTCGTCAGCCTCTGTTGTTTCCACTATGTGAAATTACCTTGTTTATTGTTTGTCATCCCTAAAATGTAAGCTTTATGAGAAGAGAAGGATCTTGCTATTTGGGTTTTTCTGTGCCTGAACCAGGATAATTGTACAGTAAATATTGGAGTAAATCCTGGTATTAAACACTAGATGTTAATGTGGACCGTATATTTTACCGTTTATGTTTATTTTGAGGTTATTCAGGAGAGCTCAGCATACACTTGCCCGTAAGCACCTGAGGATATGGGTGCTGTGTATTAAGCTGTCACTGTAGCCTCTTGGAAACACTCAAGGCTGTTGGTAGCTTGCTTCCTGTGGGAGGCTCCAGTGTTAAACACCTAGGCCATCCTCAACGGGGCTTCTAAACCAGTTAGAGCTTAAACGTGTACTTTTTTTTTTGCATCATTAATTCTGTTGCTCTTAATATAGAAGATAGAACTTTATTTAAGTAATTGGGAAATAAACCACATGATGGTGAAGAATTTACTCAGATTTTCTCCAACTAAGTTGAAGCTATCAGAACTGAAGAGATGTTGACTCAATGTATTTAGAGAAGACATCCTTCTTTTGACTTTATTGTTCTCATTCATATTTCCTTATTTTTTAATCTTTGTAGGCTTTACTTGATTTCTGTTTCTTTCAAACCATCTTCATTTTAAAGATTGAAATTTATGCCACATTTACTACGTGCAAAAGCCCTGCGCTGTCTTTTACCCTCTGGTGACCTGGAGGGATCTGGGTTTAGGTCGTAAGAATGTTTTTTCTCTCCACAGGTGTTGAGATTTGCTTTGAACTTTACAATCCTAGAGTCCAGGAGATCCAAGTGGTCAAATTAGAGAAGCGGCTGGATGACAGCTTGCTGTACCTACGAGATGCCCTTCCTGAGTACAGCACTTTCGATGTGAATATGAAGCCAGAACTGCTCGATTCTGACCAAGAAGTTCCTGTTAACCAGGTATGAGTTGTACATTTGGAATGGAAGTTCAAGTATAATATGAGCCATCTTAGTGAAGGCTTTTTGAAGAATTCCGCTTATGACTATCAGCCTAATTTATTCCTTTTTTTTTTTTAATATATCCTCCTTAGCTGAAAGTAAAAATGAAGCCTAAGCCCTGGTCCAAACGCTGGGAGCGTCCCAAGTTTAATATTAAAGGAATCAGATTTGATCTTCACTTAACTGAAGAGCAGATGAAAGAAGCTCAGAAGTGGAGTCGGCCGTGGCTTGAGTTTGATATGATGAGGGAATATGATACTTCAAAAATTGAAGCTGCAATATGGGAGGAAATTGAAGCATCAAAAAAGTCGTGATCTAAACATGTATTTAGCTCCTTGCAGAAGATGTACCAACTCTCTGAGTATTTTTTAGAGACCAGTTTAATTTCATATATAAGGACATAATCATTAAATCAACTAAGTATTCTTTATATGAGTACTGTTGTAAAAAAAAGTAAAATTAGCACATCAGTTTATTACTTTAAAAAGAGAAATGTGGTCTGGTGTCTACTCTGTTACTAGAGGCAGAACTACAATAGAGTCGAACTATTACAGAATCCCCTAATGTAAGCCTGAAATCTGAATGAGGAAGTAGGTACACAGCCCTGACAGTGGGATCTGCCCCATCAGGCAGACACAGCCCACCCTACACCTCCAGTCAGTAGTGCCAGGGCAACACAGGTAGCATGTGTCCTTGTTCAGAGTCACCAGAGTCCCCCATTCCCACTCACCTAGTACCCAGCCCTTCCTCCAGTGAAGCAGGAGCAAAGGCCAGTGCCTGGGCAGGACAGGTGGCACTGTGCAGCACTATGGCAGGACATGGTCACCTCAGGAGGCACTGGGATAGAGAACAGGGTGGGAGAGGAGGTGTCTGACCCCAACACCCTGGGTCTCTAAAGCCTCTCCTCCCCTCTCACAAGTCCCCCTGAACCAGTGCTCACAGCCAGCCAGGGGCCCACAGCTGTAGGGACTCCGGCCTCACAGTCATTGCCAGGTCTCCATGACTTACCCTTGGAGGTGTTGTAAATCTGTTTCTAAAACCTAAATCGGTCCTTGTCTCTTCCCTGCTTACAATGTCTCCAGAGCTTCCCATCCCCCTGTGGGGTGAAGTCTACTAAAAGCAGACTCCAGAGCCCTGAAGGGGCTGGCAGCCGAGGAATTGGAATGAGAGGGTTAGACTCACCAACTGAGCTAAAAGAGAAGGAAAATTTAGAGAAAGAACCACTGATTCAAGATCCTGGCTAAAAAAGTGGAACTTGAATCAAGGAAAATTTCAGAGACGTGCTAGCCTAGATGCGCCCAGTGGACACCTAAGGGCCTTCAGCACTGAGCAGCTTCTTTCCTTGGCTAAATCTTTTAAAGCCAATGAGGTGATGGGTGACAAAAAGCTTTAAGAAACTGGTGATGTCCTACAGAGCAAGAAACAAATTTTACTTTTCCTACCATACTCTATGTTGAGCTGTCATATACTTGAGGGAAATTCATTTTAGCAATGCAGATAAAAGTCAGAAAGTATCCGGCCCCTCCCTACTCGAAAGTATCCACTATGAATGTGGAGAACATGGGTGCGAGCACCGGGGATGTCAGGAGGGAGAGTGGCCCTGCCATGGGGAAGAGGCACAGGTGAGGGGGCCCCACGGAAGGGAGGTTTCATTTTCTTTTTTTTCTTGGGCTCTTTGCTTAGGCTCAGGACTAGACTTGTGATGAGGAAAGAATCCCAGTTTACTTCCCCTTTATTGAAACTAGGCAACCATAGCACATACTTTACAAATTGTTTCACTTGGATGAAACTGCACTTTGGAATTCAATCATAAGAGAAATCCTGGAACAGATAGAGACAGTAAATGTAGTCTTCTGCTTGTCATTATGAAGCATGGAGTTTAATTATTTTGTCTTCAGATGATGCTAAAGAGATTACGAATACAGTTGAGAGCAGCTTTCTAGCTTTTTTGCTTATCTCAGTGCACATGAAAAATGACATTTTTAGAGCATTTCTACCAGTAAAGAATTTAAGGAAGTGAGAATCACGTTTTAAAATAGGAGCTTTGCATTTATTTGAAAAGATGAAAAACTTAAAAACAGGATTTACTTTTTAATAGTCTACCATGTGTGTTGTGTGTCATGACTTCTTTATCTGTTGGACACTTAGGTTGTTTCCATGTCTTGGGGGTTGTAAATAATGCTGCTATAATCCTTTGACATGAGGGACAGATAATCCTTTGAGATAGTGTTTTGTTTCCTCAGATATACACCCTGAAGTGGAAGTGCTAGATCATGTGTTAGCTCTAGTTTCAGTTTTCCGAGGCATCTCCATACTGTTTTCCACAGTGGCTGTAACAATTTGCAGTCCCACCAACAATGCAGAAGGGTTCCCTTTTCTCTACATGTTTGTTTGCATTTGTTATGTCCTTTGGAGGGTGGCCATGCTTACAGGCGTAAGGTGACACTGTGGCTTTGATTTGCATTTTCCTGAGGATTAGTGGTGTTCAGCACATTTTCATGTACCTGTTGTCCATTCCTGTATCTTATTTCATGTTCTCTGACCATTTTAAAATTGGATTGTTTGTTATTTTGCTATTGAGTTACGGTTCTTTCTGTATTTTGTGGCCTAAAATATGGTCTGTCTTAAAGAATGGTCTATTAGCTCCATATGGTCTCTAACGTTGTTCAAATCCACTCATTCTTTGTCTGAAGACCCATCTGTTGTTGAGAGTTGGGTACCAAATTCTCAACTTTTATTATATTGCTGTTTATTTCTCCTTTTAGCTCTCAGTTTTAAATGTTTAGTTGCTCTGAGTGCATAAATATTCACAATTATATCTTCTTGATGGGTGGACCCCTTTATCATTATAGAATGACCTTTTTTGTCTCTTTTATCATTTTTAAAGTTCATTTGGTCTGATATAAGTATAGCTACTCCTGCTTTTTTGTGTGACCATTTAAAAAAATATATATTTTATTGATTTTTACTGAGAGGAAGGGAGAGGGATAGAGTTAGAAACATCGATGAGAGAGACACACATTGATCAGCTGCCTCCTGCACACCCCCTACTGGGGAGGTACCCGCAACCAAGGTACATGCCCCTTCAGTCCACAGGCCGATGCTCTATCTTCTGAGCCAAACCGGTTAGGGCTTTGTGTGACCATTTGCTTGAAATATCTTTTTCTGCCCCATTAGACTCAGTATATGACTTTTTTTTTTTTAATCCTCACCTGAGGATATGTTTTTATTGATTTTGAGAGAGAGGGAGAGAGGGAGAGAAGGTTGTGAGAGAGAAATATCAATCGGTTGCCTTCTGTGCATGTATCCACTGGGGATTGAACCTGCAACCTAGGTATGTGCCTGTAACAGGAACTGTACCCACAACCTTTTGGTGTACAGGACAGTGCTCCAACCAACTGAGCCACCCCGCCAGGGCAATGTATGTCTTTTCAAATTTTATTTTTATAAAAATTTATTTCCAATTTATGAAAAGCAAGAGAACTTTTTCGGCCCAAGCTAAAAATGTCAGAACACGTCCAACACATCTTTAATAAAAATGCAAAGTCAGAGGGAAGTTTCCAAATGTATATTACTTAAAGAGTAAAAAATTTTACAAATTTCATATGCAATAGAGCAATAAAATACTGTCACTAATGTAAACAACAAAGCCACACACACACTCTCTCTCACACACACACACTCTTGTAAAAAGAGAAAAGGCCTGAAAGAGTAACACTGAGCAACACTGGAAGGAACACAGCAATTACCTCTGGGAACAATAGTTGTGTGGGAATGCTAAATGCTTTTCAGCAGTGGTTTGAATCTTTCAGATGAGATTCTAGTCCTGTATAAATTGTGTAACTAAAATAAACTTAAAAACACATTAATCCATTAAAATATGCAGCTTCGAAGTGAGGGGTGAGTGTCAGAGGTCAAATGCTGAAATCCTACAGAAAAATCCATTTTTTCCTGATAATCTTTAGGGTTGCCACTGAGTTATTTTACAAATAGATTTAAGGAATATTATTAGTAATCCCTCACTTTGAAAAAGATTCTCAACTCTAACCCTTGCCTCAGAATTTCTTAATTATACAAGTATTTTATCCAGAAAATGAATTACATGGTTGGATACTTAAAATAACCATTTCTTATCTAAACTGGCTTTTTATGACAAAAACAACCCAACAAGTAATGCCTTATTATACCAAAAATATACACAAAAACTAAATGAAAAATGACAACTGACAGAAGACATGCAAAACATTATCTTTAAATATAAGAAGCTCTCACAAATCCATAGGAAAACGATGAATGAACATGTCAAAAAGAATTACAAATGGCCAAAAAAACAAGTATTCACTCTCTAATAGCCCAAACACATGATTGAAATAAGATATTTTCACCTATTAAATTTTCAGAGTTAAAAAGTGATTGTCTCGGGGATTCATTGGCCTCTCCTGCACTTGTGTTGGTACAATACATTGGTATGTATTTCTGAAGGACAATTTGATAATCTTTAGTTATCAAAGCCTTAAAAAGCCATCATCAGTTAATACTTAACAAATCATTCATTCCAATTAAGATTTCCATTTAAACTGATTTGTAAATAAAGCTTTTGATTTACGCTTTTAAATCGTTAAAATGAAGAGAACTAAAAGGCATTTTTGTGGGTCAGGACAGAAGACTCACTAAAGTCAAAGTGGCTACAAGCAAGGTCTCGCCAACTCCTCTCTCAAGCTGGAAAAGCTGCCACAAGAATCAAAGGGAAACACGTATATTAAACTCTTAACTGCCCATGTGCTTTAATTTCCACAGAATCAGGAGGGCAGCCTTTCCTGAAACGGAGTGAAGGGATGAAACCCGTGTTTTGTTTTAAATCCTCGCCTCCATTACTAGGAATAAAGAAGCACCAGCTTTTTCACCCCCAGCAAAAGGAGCAGAGTGTGACTACTAAAATCTACTTTAGTACTTCCCTATAAAGTTTACTCAAACTTGGTTAATTACTGGTTTAAGATGGTCTAGGTGGTACTCTTCTATGAAGGATTCTGCTTGATTTAAAGCTCTTATTTTCACCAGAATAAGAATTATTTCTTTAACTTCATCCCTGAAAAAAAAAAAAAGACACATTTCCCCCTTAAAAATGCAATGTAGGAGAACACAGGGAATCATCAGTTGTTTATCTGAAATACCTAAAATAGCGTTACATATTCAGATGCTACTACTTTCTCCACATACTTAGAAATTCATACCATTCCATGCATTGTATTCTGGGACATTTTAATGTGAATGACTGTCAAATGCAGAAAAGCACAGAGCAGATCTGTCATCAGAAATGATGTGGTGTGCTGCTACCAGCTTGTATGGGCTATTATGGTGGCTGGAGCCTCAGTGGGAGGATTTACCCCACAGGCATCATCTAGCCTCAGATCTGGGCTTCCTAGTTTCGGAAAGGTGGTTCACTAGATCACTACTGTTCATAAGCCCCAGACATCCAATGCTATGAATGCGAATGCAAAACAGAGATCCAGCTACTGTGGGCAAACACCAGGCTGCAAACTGCAGGCCTGTACTTAAAAGTGTTGAGACTTTAAATATGGCCAGGAACATTAAAAACATGCTTAATAAAAAAACTTTGATTTACATTTTTTAAAAATTTATATTTTTAATGCTAAATTCCCCTGGGCTATAGTTTTCTGGAGTGCTTATTTTGGAAGAGATTTGCATTTAAAAATATGAACTAGCCCTAACTGGTTTGGCTCAGTGGCTAGAGCATCGGCCTGCGGACTGAAGGGTCCCAGGTTCGATTCTGGTCAAGGGCTTGTACCTTAGTTGTGGGCACATCCCCAGTGGGAGGTGTGCAGGAGGCAGCTGATCGATGTTTCTCTCTCATGATGTTTCTAACTCTCTCTCTCCCCTTCCGCTCTATAAAAAATCAATAAAATATATTTTTTAAAAAATAAAAGAAATAAAAATATGAACTAGATAGATGCATGAGGTGAGAGTATAAAATAGTGATTCCAAAGGTACAGCAATAGTCTCAATAGGTTCGTAAAAGTTTAAGTCTTTCTAAAAACTGCTGAGAATATAACAGAATCCTTGAGCTATGCTTATGGAGGTACAATTAAATATGCATTACCTGAATTCACTTCTATATAGTTTATGTGCAGACTGCAATAAAAACTGGATGAAGTTTTCTAGCTGGGAAATAGATGTTCTCATAGCAGAATTTTCAAACCATTTTTCTGGTAAATGTGCTGTTATCTGTTGATCAAAACACATGGTTGGTCTTAATAATGACAGTTATCATCTAAAAACTTCTGCTAACATGATGCCAGCTAATCTATGATTCATAATGATCATGCAGGTAAATTTTGAGAATTTTTCCTTTCTTTGTCAAGGGATTATACACTTTAAGCAATTCTATTTTAATACTAAGAGGTTAAAATAGACTCTTTATGAATACCTTATAGTGGTACTTGTAATACTTTCTATACTCTGTATTCCTGAGCCATTAAATCTGTACAAAACACTATTTACAACTAAACACCAGAAATGCCCACACAAAACATATTTAGTTTACACAGCTATAAAACACATAGTATTATTTTGCTAAGATATTGGGTGATCTAGTGATGGGGGAAGGGCACACAATAAGAACAGGACCACAGCTGGTTAATGATTATACACCTTACTAACTACAGGGAAGAGGTTTTCCTACAGACCCTGGGAAATTGGAAGCCGTGCTACAAGAAGAAAACAGGGCTATAAAAGGGCCCGGATGGGTCCATTACTCAGAAAAGAAAGTACAGTTTTGAGAACAGATAAAGGACAGGAGACACTTTCACTTGGTGCTGTGCTTGGACCCCGACCCCTCTGGGAGTTTGCCTCAGGAAAGCTGACCATTCTAAGGTCCCAGGAACAGGTAGATCGGTTCTTAACATCACAGAAAATTACCTTGTTATTGGACTTCCAGGATCCTGGACCATGGACACTGAAGCCATCCCTCCCCCCTTTCCCCTTGCATGCAGTCTTTCTTCCTTATCTATCTATCTATCTATCTATCTATCTATCTATCTATCTATCTATCATCTATCTAATCTATAACCCTAATATGCAAATAGACCAAACAGCAGAACAACTGGTTGCTATGATGTGGGCTGACACCAGGGAGCATGTGCACAACACGGTGGGCACTGGCCACAGTGGGATGGTGGAGCAGGTGAACAGGGGCACCAGACCAAGGTGGGGTGCCAGTTGCTGTCACTGGGGCGAGCCTCTGGTAGTTAATGAAAATTCTTTGCTCCCATGTACCAGTCCTGCCGGCGCTTGCACCCGCTGCCAGTGCCAGGCATGGGCCCCGATTGCCCCTCAGGGCTTCTTCACCTCCCCCTGCTCCTAAGGGGCAATCAGGGCCAGCAGCTGCCTCATCACACCCGCTACCGGCCCTGGCCCCGCTTGCACCCACAGCCAGTGCCAGAGCTGCAGCTCATACCTCTTGCTGGCGCCCAGCACTGGCCTGATTGCTTGGTGCTGTCAGCAGGTGTGAGTGGTGGCTATGAGCCCCGATAGCCCCCAAGGGCTTCTCCACCTCCCCCTGCTCCTGGGGGCAACTGGGGCAGTAGTTGCTGCACGCACCCTCGGACAGCACCAGCCCCACTTGCACCCACTGCTGGCACCAGCCTCAATGGCTCTGTGCCATCAGCAGGTGTGAGCGGGGCTGGCACCGGCAGCACATGGAAGCGGTGGTGGTGGGAGCAGGGCTGTTGGCAGACAGGACTGCGGGCTGTGGCAGGAGGGGCCAGGCAAGGGTGCGGAGGATGGGCTAAGACCCGCCCGCCCCTGTGCCCACCGCAGCCTCGTGGCCCAGTCCCCTTCAAGGTGCATGAATGCACTGTGGCCAGATTATTATGACCACCCCATCAGTACTTCATTGGGCCACCTTTTGCCTTCAGTACTGTGGCAATTCTTCTTGGCACTGATTCCACGAGATGTTGAAGGCGAGGAATCTGACACCATGCCTGATGAATAGCACTGTCCAGTTCTGTGAGATTTGATGGTTGTGGAACCAGCTGCCTGATGGCTCTTTTAACTTCATCCCACAAATGCTCAGTTGGATTGAGATCTGGTGATTGTGGGGGCCACCTAAGCAAGGTAAAGTCTCTCTCATGTTCTTCAAAGCACCCCCACACAATACGAGCACCAGCGCATGGCACATTGTCTTGTTGGAAGAAGCCATCTCCATTGGGATACACCATCAACATGATAGGATGAACTTGATCAGTAACGATACTTAGGTATGTTGTGCTATTCAGACGTTGTTCCACACGAATTAAAGGGCCCAAATCATGCCAGGAAAACATGGCCCAAACCATAACACTGCCCCTACCAGTTTGAAGGGTTGTACTTATGCATGTGGGGTGCATGCTTTCATGCTGTTTCCGCCAAATTCTCACTCTGTCATCTGCATGATGCAACTGGAAACGTGATGCATCGGACCACATGACTTTTTTCCAATGCTCGACTGTGCAATCCTCCTGCTCCTGTGTGAATTGGAGATGTTTTATCTTGGTAACTGCAGACAGTAAAGGTGTTCGAACAGGCCTTCGGCTTCCATATCCCATACGATGCAGAGTATGGCTAATTTGTCTACAAACATTAGGTGGTCATAATAATGTGGCCTCTCATAATAATATATATCCCACATTCAAAGGTTGTTAAATCGCATTGTTTACCCATATCTTCAGAAAAAAAATCACTTCTACTGTCGTGGTAAACAATTTGCTTCCCTATTTATAATGGTCTGGCCCTCTAGCAACTTCAGATCAAAATTATAGCTAATTTGCCTACAAATGTCAAGTGGTCATAATAATTTGGCCACTCAGTGTAGATTTACAGTTGTAAATAAGAAAGCTTATTCTTATTTTATAATTTATTTATTAATTACTGTATTATTAGTTACCAGAGGTCCAGCGCATGGATTCGTGCACTGGTGGGGTCCCTTGGCCTGGCCTGTGGGAATCAGGCTGAAATCAGCAGTCCCACATCCCTCGAGGGTGATTGCGAGACAGCACAAGCCAGGCTAAGGGACCCTATTAGCATATGAATCTGTGAACCAGGCCAGTTTTGGCCTGATACCCACAGGCCAGGCCGAGGGACCCCACCGGTGCACGAATCTGGCCTCTAGTATGCATAAAGATCTTTAGTTAATCTCTTTCCACCCTCTCCCCGCCCTCTCCCTCTGAGATTCATCAGTCTGTTCCATGTTTCTATGCTTGTGCATTGAGCATCTGCCCCCTGGTGGTCAGTGTGCATCATAGCTACCAAACGGTCACTTAGGCTTTCACATATATAGACTAGAAACCCAATGCACAAAATTCATGCAAGGGTAGGTCTTCGAAGCCCTGGCTGCCTCCCAGCCCCAGCTGCCTCTGGGCCCTTCCCTCCCCGACACCCGCCTTGGCCTGGCACTGCACATGTATGCTGTCACACCCGCCCAGTTCCCTGGAGCCCTCCAATTGATCACCTTGCAGAGTGGCCTGGGCCTCCTTTGTTGGGGCGATCATGGAGCCTCCCAATTGATTGCCCCACAGGCCGGTAGCTTGGGCCTCCCTCTTTGCGGCGATCAATCATATCACACAGAGGAAGGCCCCGCCTACCTGCTGCAGCTTGCCAGTCGGTGGCCTGGACCTTCCTCTGCAGAGTGATCATGGGGTGATGTCCAGGCCCCCGATCAATCACTTCACATCCCCTTGGCTGGCCTGGCACCAGTGGGTGTCACAGTGTGGTCGTCTGGATGGTCGTTTCTTTGTTCGGCCATTCAGTTGATTTGCGTATTACACTTTTATTATAGATTATTATTAAGCTACTTTTGCCCACTCCTGACAACTTTTATTTCTGTTTTTCAATTCATTTCTGTTTTATTATAGAAAATTTCAAACATAAACAACAGAAGAAAGAATAAGTATAATGGGCTCAATGAACCCATCTTCCACTTTTAACAGTGATTAAAAATCTTGATACCTTTTCGGTTAATGTTTTCTGAGCCACTGAAGTTTTATATCTTTATCAAATATATCACTTCTTTCCATAATTTCTTTTGCTTTTATATTCAGAAAGGACTCCCTTACTCATCACAGTCATTCATCTTTTTAGTAAAATATTTTATTTCATTTTTAACACTTAATTTTTTATTTCATTTGAAATTTATGTAGATATTTAGTGAGAGGTAAGGATCTAACATTCTTTTTTTAAAAAAAATATATTTTATTGCTTTCTTTTACAGAGAGGAAGGGCGAGGGATAGAGAGTTAGAAACATCAATGAGAGAGAAACATCGATCAGCTGCCTTCTGCACACCTCTTACTGGGAACCTGGGACCCTTCAGTCCGCAGGCGGTTGCTCTCTCTACCGAGCCAAACTGGTTAGGGCTCTAACAATCTTTTTGTAAACAACCAGTATACTAATTTTTAAATACTGAGGAGTCTCTCTGGGTTTCTAGTCTGTTAGATAGATTTGTTTATTATTATGTGAACACATCACAATTTTAATTATTTTGCAACAAGATAGATTTTAAAAATTGAATTAAAAAAAGATGATGAAGTTAGAATCATATCATATGTAACTTACCTGGTTGCACTTTTTAACGATATCTGGCCCAGGCACGGCATTAAGAAGAGCTATGATAAGGTAACGATTTAGTAGCTTCCCCAGTCCTAGCTCTTTTAAGGTACCATCTGGGAGGAGTCCAGTCCAAAAAAGAATATTGCGGAAGAGCTAGAATAAAATAACATGTCAAGTGACTATGTACCTTTTCTCCAAAGGAAAACTAGAGTAGTCTCCAACAAACATAATAAGTTGGTCAAACTCTTTTAATCTTCCACTACAAACAGTTAATTAGAACTGTCAATTTTAGAATAAAAAATATGTATAAAAAATACCTGACACATATACATTCCAACCTCCACATATTTGCTCATCCTGTTTTAATTTTTTAGGGCAACCACCCAAAATTTATCTCAAATAAATTTGCTGGGAGCCTTTACAAGTCATCCATCCTCTTTCTCAATCCATACTCTCCCAGAGTCTGAAGCCACTGTACGCAAGACTGCAGGACCCCAGGATTCATAAAGGACTGCCATTTAAGCCAGTGCCACTGCTACCAATGTGGACCTTCAGAAATCAATCAAACCCAAGAGCCTCATTGCGTGTATACATAAGATTAATAACAACCTGTAAGTTTGGAGATAACGGATAAAATACTCAAAAGAAATTCTAATACAATTAATATGGGTTGCCTTTCCCTCTTCTAAATCCAGAACTATCTGAATTTTAGGGCTTTCCACTTTCTTTCCAGTACTGTATTTATTACTCTTAAGTGCTAAACTACATGAAATTGTACTAATATGCAATGCTTTTTTATACATTGTCCTTGTGATATTGCTCCCCCTTCCTGGAAAGCCTTTTTCCTGATCAACCACATGGCAAACATGAATTCACCCTATTGAAACTGTTCTTGCTAAGGTCACCTATCATCTCCTAATAGTCAACTCTGATAAACATTTTCAGGCTTTCTCCTAATTCTTTTCAGTGGCATTTAACACTGTCTTAATTCTCAATAGCCCCTTGCCTAGTTTCCCTGATGCCAGAACTCTCTTGTGACCATTCTAAGTTTCAGAGTTCATTCTAAGGCTTCTTTGAAGACTCCACTTTCTCTGCCCACCTGTTATGTCAGTGTTTCCCAAGGCTTGGCTTTGGCCTTATTTTCATGCTTCATCTAATCGCCTCAAAGACTGTATTCATGACCATGGCTCCAAATACCACATGTGGTTGACCGCCAAATCTCTAGCTCAGATTTGTCCCTTATAATTCAGACTCACATATCCAATAGCCTCTTAGACCTTCTATCAGGAATCTTCAGTTTACTATGTCTAAAACAGATCTTATCTTCCCTCCCAAACCTGTTCTTCCTATATCCCCTCCAATGTCCCCAAAGAATGTCATAAATGACCAGGCTGCTAAAGTCAGAACCTTGGCTAGCACTCTACATACTTCACGTTATTAATTAGTCATCAAATCCTTTTAGTGGTTCAGCCTACATACCTTTTGAACCCATCTTCTCTTTACTATCCCTGCTGCCACTGATGAACATTGAATTAATCTTTTATCTTTTAGACCAGGGATTAGCCAACTATGGTTTGTGGGTTAAATCCAACTTATTGTCTGTTTTTATATAGCTGGTGAACTAAAAATGGTTTTTATATTTTTAAGTGATTGAAAAAAGTAGAAGAAAATTTTGTGACGTGAAAATTATATGATATTTAATATTATATGATATTTATTATATCATATATTATATTACATTTAAAATTATATGATATTTAAGGTCCATAAGTGAAGTTTTATTGAACACACCCATGCTCATTTGTTTATGAATTGTCTGTGACTGTTTTTACATTACAGCAGCAAAGCTGATAAGTTCAATAGGGACTATGTGGCCAAGCATAGTCTGGTCCTTTACCGAAGTTCATTGACATAGTAATGGAATATATAGTAAACTGGAGTAAAAGAAAACTCTTCTTTTATTTTTGCAGTTCTCTGCTTACCTTTAGAGCTGACCAGAATTGTCTTTCTTGGAACTTTGAATGTGGTGATGTTTCGTTTTCTACAGCACTGATGTGAAATGAAAGACAAAAGAGAAAATACAAACAACTGTTAATATTTCAGAACCAGAGTTTAAAAAATGAAGTGTTTTGTTGTGGTTTTTTTTTAACCAACCAAATTAAGCTTTAATGGGATATAAATGGAGATGCTCTGATAATATAAAAATTACAAATGCATGCACACTTTGACCTAACAAACCTATTTTTGAGAATGGCTTCTGTAGATATAATTACACATGTACAGAATATCTATAACATTATTCACAACACTGTTGGTAATAGTTTGCCACTTATATGGCCATCAGTTACAGTACATCTACATGATAGCATAGTTAATGCAGCTTAAAAAAGAAATGAGGAACTACTTTTATAATACATATGATGACAAACTACTTAGAGGAAGATTTCAAAGATGTACTAAGTCAAAAAACAGTGTACAACTATTTACAATATACTTTATTTGCTCTAGAAAGGGGGAGGAAATAAGATTACAATATATAAGTATTTAACTCTAACTGCATAAAGAAACTGGAAAGGTAAAAAAAATACTGATCATTATTATTGCAAGCATTCATGTACACAGTGGAGAAAGGTCAAAAACTGGGTGGATGGAGGTCAGGAATGGGATGGAGTAAGACTTTTCATTTTAAATATAAATAACACTTAACTCTTCAATCCTGTGAGTACTTGCTGGGGAGCTTCAGATCATGATCCAGAACTATAACTGATGTCTTCTTGGCAAATGTATGAACATGCATCTAGTACTGCTTTCATAATATAAGTAAATACAGAATTCACAGATGCAGTTTCTGGCCCCTCAGTGATGTTCCAGGCCTTCTGCTGTGCTTTTTTTGTGCCACACATTGTTTAGCGCAATCTTTACCTTCACACTGTCCTTTAAGGTGGGCATTAATTTAATGCCCATTTTATATTTGAGGACAGAGAAAGGCCAAGGTCATTTCCTAGTAACTAGAAGCCCGAAATTCGTGAAAGAGCAGGCCTTCCTTCCCCCGGCTGCTGGCACTGGCTCTCCTCTGGCCGCCTGCAGGCACCTAGGACCTGGGCTTCCCTCTGGCCCTGGCTTTGTCTGGAAGGATGACCAGAATAATGTCCAGTCTAATTAGCATATTATCCTTTTATTATTATAGAAGACTAGGGGCCCGGTGCACGAAATTCGTGCACGGGCGTGGGGGATGCGGGGGGATGGTCCTTCAGCCCGACCTGCACCCTCTCTAATATGGAGTTCTTGGGGACTCGCACAATCCAGGATCTCTGGTTCTTAACCGCTAACCTGCCTGCCTGCCCTAACCATTCTGCCTGCCTGCCTGCCTGATCCCCCTAACTGCCC
>PVJC01032845.1:0-19651 GCA_004026665.1 Murina feae
AAAAAAAAAAAAAAAAAAAAAAAAAAAAAAAAAAAAAAAAAAAAAAAAAAAAAAAAAAAAAAAAAAAAAAAAAAAAAAAAAAAAAAAAAAAAAAAAAAGGACACATACTTTAGACACACACATTTCTAAATTTAAAGATAAAAAGAACAATTTCTTAAAGTTTTGGAACAAAAGATCAAAATGCTTATGAAAGGAAAATAAGCTAGAGTATGGTGGGATAATTCACTTAAGTAAATGAGAGGTAAGAATTATGATCCCAGAAACCTATATCTTAACATGTAAGAGAAAGATAGGCATAGTTAATAAAAAGTTTAGAGTGTATGTCTCCTTAAATAGGATAATATATAATTTATCATTCTAATTGAGAGTGAAAGGTGCCACTATTAATAATGATGCCACAGCAACAGGCGTAAACTAGGATTGCTAGCAGAACTGAACTGGCATATAATGTATCATCCTAAGTGAAAGTGAAAAATGGCACCGTTGGTACTTACACCAGAACAAGTAGGGCTTCCTAGGAAACAGGGATGAGTACTCACTACCTATATATCTACATTTGAAGAAAATGCTGAAGAACTTGGACCATTGAAAAAAAAGAATCAAGAGAAAGAAATAAAAACTCAGGACGAGAAAAAAATGAATTGGGAGGAATAAGTAGTGCAAAAGAAAACTTACAGTTACATTTAAATGAATCGTGATAAATCATGTGGGAATATCAATGTGATATAAAATAAAATTTTCTGACATTTAGGAAGTATATTTAAGATAAGTTCTAATAATAGTCAAGAAATGAGAGTAATAAACTATTTCAGCTAAAGTTGGGATGAGAAAGGAAAAAGAGCAGATATAAAGCATTTTTATCATTTCATCTGGAGGGAGACGGACTATAAGAGAGAGGGCAGAGGAAGTATCTTTATAAGCTTAGTTTATGTAGGTGCATAGAGGAGAAATATTGCAATAGAGTACACACAGCCAATCTCAATCTTAAGGGCACAGTCTTACAAGACTTCCATGTGTGCCCATGTCTGATACCAGCCACAAATGTGCGGGTCTCAGGGGGCATCCTCACTTGAGATCAGCTTGCTCAAATTTGGGTGTCTCCACAGATTTTCTCAGATTCAATAATTTGCCAGAACACCTCACAGAACTCAGGAAAGCACTATACTTATACTTGCAGTTTATTATAGCAAAAGGATAGAAGTCAGAACCAGCCAAAGGAAGAGACATATGGGGCAGAATTGGAGAACCCACACAAGAGCATTTCAAACCAGGAAGATTCCACATCTTCAGGAATAAGTTACTCTTCCAGCATAGATGTGTAACAATATGTGTAGAGTATTGGCAACCCAGGAAGCTCATCTGAGCTTTGTGTACAAAGTTTTTATGGAGACTTCATCATGTAGGCTGACTGACGAGTGACTGCCCCAATGGTTGAATTCAATCTTAATTCCTACCATCCCTCCCTGGAGGTCAGGATGATATCATATGGTTCAAAATCCAATCCTCTAATCACATGGTCGGTCTTTCTGATGTAACCAACCAACCTCTATCCCAAGGAATTTTGTTAACATAAATTACTAAGGGTCTTCCATGAACCACCTCATTAGCATAAATAATCAAGTGTTATCAGAGAGGCCAACCATGAATAACAAAGTTACTCCTACTACTTAGAAATTTCCATGGTTTAGAGGTTATTGCAAAGGAACTAAAGATGAAGGCCACACCTCTTTTTGGGCTAAGGCCAAATTCTATATTACCCAAGAGAAATTATTTTCTAACTTTTCAATTATAGAGGTTTTGTATCTTTAAAAAAGGAATGGAAATATATAGCATAACTTATAAAATACCGAGGGGGGGGGAATGAATGAATTGCTGGGATAACGAAGCAAAAATAAAGAAAAGTTAAAAGATGAAATATTGGTCAGTGGATAAAAATGGAAGTGATGTCTAGAACTTGCAAGTAATTCCCTTGAAAAGGAAGGTCCTGCCAATTCATTTGTTCTCTTTTCCATCTAATTATCTGGAATGTGGATGTGATCTAAGAAGAGAGAGCTATTTTAGAACACAAGTTGGAATCTGAATTGAGAAGATAGAAACCCTGGACTTCAACACTATTGAGCCACTCAACTGTGGCTCACCTCCCTTTATATTTGTGAGATGGGAATAACTGTGCATATTTTCAGAAAAGCCTAACCCATACTTCACTAGTACATCTAAGCACAGGGATACTAACAAACTGCTATAAATAGATACCCATATTGGAAATGGCAATTCTATCAGACAAGATGGCAATTACTGTTAAAAGCACAAATGGTGGCTAAAATAGGTCACTGTATAATAACAGGAGGCAAAATTCAATGTGGTGACATAATAGTCATAAACTTGTATACTCCCAACAATACAGCACCTTGCTATACAGATATAACTATTAAAAAATAATAAGAAATGGAAAAGATTGAATTGTGAATATATAAAAGCAGACTTCAAAAGACCTCTTCAGAATTTAAAAATTTAGTAGATAAAACTTTAAAAAGGTAGATGTTAAATTATCCAATTAATAAGCTTGATTTAATAAACACATATATAATATTAAAACATCATATAAAATATCTAGAATTTAATTTATATTTACATAAAACAGTCATAAGATCTTTTAAAATTCAAAAATTTTTCAGGGCATATTCTGTGATTATGATCCAATTAAATTAGAAATAAATAATTTACAGGGGTTAAAAATCTTAGCAATTTAGACACTAATAGGTAAATTAGATTAAAAATTAAAAGAAAAATTAAAAATTATCTATAAAGCAAAAAGCATGATAACATCTTATATCAAAACATACATAATATACAAAAAAGCAATACATATGAAAAAATAAATAGCATTGTGTGATAGAAAATAAAGGAACTTGGTACTCATGTTAAGGGATTAGATGTGCAAAATAAATATAATTTGGGAGAATGAAATTAAGAGGGAAATTATATTAATATAATGAAAAAATAGTAAAAAGGATTTCTAAAAATCTATTAGCTAATATTATAAAATTTTTAATTAATAACTATGAGCTTAAAAACTTTACAGTAGGATAAATCCTAGCTTAACATGGGTCAAAAGAAGTTTTTTGCTTCTATGGCAAATGTTTTTCAATTTTATTTGAAATTCCCCATGCTTTTATTGTGGCAACTAATTTAAAAAAATAATAATATTTAACTACGTGATTGGCAGATGTCATCTGAAAGGTGAGTTCAACCTGTATGTCATGTCATCAGTTTGCAACTTATAGTTTATAATGTTCTTTGGTGTATCAGTGCTAATTTTTAGCACACCATCAAGAATGCTAACTAAAATATGTATAACATCATCATATAAAAATAATCAGCAACTCTCTTAGTCTATTGTTTTTATTCTCAGTATACATCTATGAATAAAGATTATTGGGGGCCCAGTATTGCTATTTATAATTTAAGGAGAAGTCATTGAGTTGACTTCAAACATGAGAGAAATGAAATCCTATGTAATAAAAGCCTAATATGCACATCGACTGAATGGCAGAATGACTGGTGGAATGACCGGTCCCTATGACACACACTGACCACTAGGAGACAGATGCTCAATGCAGGAGCTGCCTCCAGCTGTAGGCCTCAGCCCAGCCAAGGCAGGTACTAGTGGGGGCCCCCTGACCACCCTGCTGGTTGCCCCACAGATTGGCCTTGATCTCCAGCCAGGCCTAGGGACCCTACCTATGCATGAATTTTGTGCACCAGGCCTCTAGTAATAAAATAAAATTCTTCACAAAACCTATGGTAGTTTCATAATAATGAAACAGATGAACAAGGTCAATTTTACTTAATGATTACCACACCTATATTTACCCTTATTATAGTTTTCAACCAGTTTTATGGGGTTAATAAATCATAGTCTCTTATCTACATGTCATGAGATATTCAGTAATTGATTTGACTGTCCTTTCCCCCTTCAACCAAAAGTCATCACAGAAAATCAGAAATCTGTATTCTGGTTTATTTCAAGTAGGGAGGATGGAGACAGGGTTCACATCTCATGGCTTTCAAGGCAAAGACCCCCTTCTTTCTCATGAATTCCAGATAAAATCAGAATTGCCAACGAATACCCCATAGCAGATGATTCAGTGATGTGAATTAGTCACACAAATCTTGAATCAGTTCTTTAAAGATAATAATTGGCTAGAACCATGTTCCAGAAGAAAGAAAAGGGCAATGCAATCTGTGAACCAAAATGCAAACCATTTGGTGTTTAACTGTAACTGTGTTCAAGTGTTTGGCCAGAGGAGAGGAAGGGATTGGAAGACAAATAATGAGTCCAGATATTTAAGCCCCATCTGTTCAGACAGGCCGAGGCTCCCTGGGTGACAGTGTTTATGCTGGGCATTGATTGATGTCATCTCAACTGGCTCCTGACATGAGGGATAGTTGAGGATGTCTGAATTAGAAACTGGTTCCAGAACCCAGCTCGTGAGCCAAGAGCTGTGATTATGAAAACACTATAGTAAAGAAAGCTAGTGTTCTTGTCACATTGTCCACTCCCTCTCAGAAAGAAAGGAAGAAAACATAAAAGAAGAGAAGGAAAGAAAAAATAAAAGAAAATGGAGAAAAGAAAAGAGAGAAAAAAAAGAAGAAAATGTAGTATGCTACCCAAGGCTAGAAAATAGGCTAGCTGCCTATTTATAATTAATAATTATTTACATATATATGACCCATGTGTTCCTTTCTGTCATTTAAAATTTTTTATAGTTCTTAAATGTTAGTTAACTGAATTAGACCCATTTGTAATGAACCAAAGAGAAGAAAAGAAAGATATCAGCATTCATGGAGAAAATCTTCCAACTCTAAATCACTCAAAAAATAATTTTACTGTGGACAAATTTTAAAGGCAGCAATAGAAAAAATATATAACGAATCATTTATGTTTAGTGGATGGCTTCCTTTTTCATTCAGATGAGGCTTTCTTTCTTGTTTTCATGCATTTATCTTTTGGTCATAGAATCATAGCTGTTTGAAATAGAAAACAGCTTCAAGAGTCTGGTTCATTTACAGTCATATATATTTGTTTTCTTTTTCTTTTCTTTTCTCCTGGGAACTCTCAGTTTGGAAGGAAAATTGGTTTTCCCTGGATCACTGAACCAGTCACATGGCTTTTACTTGCCTGGGCAGTATCACCTAAAATTCAAGGACTGTGGCTCCAAACTACGATTTGATCAATGAAGGTAAAGGAGTGAAGTAACGAATAAGTATGCATTGATTGATTTCAGGGTAGAAAGGTGTACTCAAAAAATACAGATTTCCCACAGGAAGTTATCTTTTTCTTGGATCCTTAATGAGATCACACAGGAGTACATACAAACTCAGGCTTAAAATGAATTGAACTGAGTGAATTAATAGCAACTAGCAGCTGAAGACAAATTACTAAACCCTTTTGTTCAAGGCATATGGTTATTATAATCTCAGAGATTTTTCTGAAACCCACCTAAGGCCAATGGAGTGTGCTGAATAGATTTTGAGAAGTAGTTTTTTATTGTCTCATTAGCCTATTGTGGAAAGACAACTGCGCCATGAAAGGAGCTTGTGACTCTAGCTCCTTAGTGTACCCGTTGGCAAAGTAGCCCTGGAGCTAATCACATCGGTTTCCTAGAGAAGTTAACTTTTCATCTTAGGGCGAGCATACATTTTGCCTCTCTCCCTGAGCCAGAGGCTTAATGCCCAAAAAAGGGGGCATATCTTTCCTCAAAAGATTTAATGTATGAATTGGTTACTCTGGTCTTAATTAGAATGCATTGGTTTCAAGTAAGATAAAACTTTTTGAACTAGCTTAAGCAAATCAGGAGAATATCTGATGAGATTCTAGTGGCAGTTTACAGAAACTGAGAGCAAGCAGTCCGAGAGACTTCAAGAGTCACTCATATTATAATACAGCTATTACTATAAGCTGGTCACAACAAGAGTGCGTTGCTGAGCCTCCTGAGCTCTAATAATTCTGTGAGCTGGCTACTACGCACAGTGATTTCTGGCTTCATACAGTTTAATACCTTTGTTTTCCTTCAGGGCAAAGTGTTTGAAGCTTCCTTGAAAGAGAAGTGACTAAAGAAGCTTGCCTTCCTTCAGCTGAATCGTTCCTATCCTTCCTATAAGTTCCAGAAAGCAGAATATTTGCTTTATTCAAATTATGTACAATTACACTTGCAAATATTTGGACTAATTAACTCTCTCATCACTGTTCCCAGCCTGGGAGGAGAGATCAGTTTTAGCCTTGAAGCAGGTTCCGGGAAATAGAAAAAGCTTATGATACGACCTAGTCTCAGAAGTCATTAGTTGCTTGTCACTTAGAGTGATTTGTTATTTTCTCTATCTTTGTAATTATTCAAGACTGACATTTTAGGTATGTTGTGGAATATTTTTTTAAAAAATGGATATTCCAGGAATTCACATCTTGAGAAAAAATGATAGATGTAAACAACCAGTTAATGCCAATAAAACCTAAAAGCTATTGAAATTTTGTCACATTGAAATAATATACCAATAATCAATACCAGTTGTTGACCTTTCAACATGAAGTTCTTGAAAAATAAATATCAGTGCTTCTGATTAGTAACTGGCTGGAAATACTTATTGCTTAAATTAGTGGCTAATTGAAAATAACTTTAAAAATTCAGCCATAGAGATATCAACAGTAATAGCCATAGTAGGGTACTTTAATTCTCCATTGACATCAATGGATAGATCTTCCAGATAGAAAAATCAACAAGGAAACAGTGGCCTTAACTAATTCATTAGACCAAGTGGATTTCATTGATATTCTCAGAGTATTTCACAGAAAAGCAGCAGAATATACATTCTTTTCAAGTTCTAATGGAAAATTTTACAAGATAGACCATATGCTATGCCACAAAATAGGTTTCAATGAATTTAAGAAGATTTAATCATATCATGCATCTTTTCTAACCACAGTAGTATGAAACTAGAAATCAATAAGAAAAGACATACAAACACATGGAGGTTAAATAACATGTTACTAAACAGTGAATGGGTTGACAATGAGATCAAGAAAGAAATCAATCAGATACCTTGAGACAACTAAAAGTAAAACCACAACCACCCCAAAATCTATGGGACTGAGTAAAAGCAGTCCTAAGAGGGAAATTCATAGTAATTTAGGCCTACCTCAAAAAATAAGAAAAATCACAAGTGAACAATTTAATCTTATACCTAAAAGAACTAGTAAAAGAACAACATACAAAGCCAAAAGTAAGTAGAAGGAAGGAAAAAATAAAGATTAGAGCAGAATTGAACAAAATAGTCCTTAAAAAAAAAATACAAAAGACTACTGAAACAAGAGCTTTTTTTTTTTTTTTTTTTTTTTTTTTTTTTTTTTTTGGTAAAGATAAATGATAATGGTAAATGTTTAAGCTGACTCATCATGAAAAAAAGAGGACCAAAATAAATAAAATCAGAAATTAAAGTGGAGAAGTGACAACTGATACCACTGAAATAAAAAGTATTATAAGAAAATATTAACAACTATATGCCAACGAATTAGACAATCTGAAATAAATGGATAACTTTATAGAAATATATAACATTCCAATACTGAATGATGAATAAACAGGAAATTTGAACTGATTAAAAACAAGAAAATCAAAACAGCAAACAAAACATTCCCACCAAAAAAATTCTCTGGCCTGGTTGGACTTAATGGTAAATTTTACCAAACATTCAAAAAAACCCAAAAAACTAACACCTGTCCTTCTCAAACTATTCCAAAAAATTCAAGAGGAGACAATATTCCAAATCTCTTTTTATGAAGCCAGAATTATGCTAATTAGAAAACCAAATGAAGATACAAAAAAAGAAAAATTAGAGACCTATATCTGAAATGAACATAGATGCAAAAAATCCTTAACAAAACATTAACCAACTGAATTCAGAAATACCTTAAAAAGATTATACATCATGACCAAGTGAGATTTATTCTTGGGATGTAAGTTTTGTTTAATATCTGCAAACCAATTAATGTGATATAACACATAAACAAAATAAATAATAAAAATAATATGATCATATCAAAGGATAAAGGAAAAGCATTTGAAAAAATCCAGCCCCCATTTATGATAAAAAGTCTCAGCAAAGTGGGAATAGAGGTGGCATATCTCAACATGATAAAGGTCATATATGTCAAACCCATACCTAACATCATACTGATGTTAAGAGATGAAGAGATGATGGATGGGACATGGTTACTACTGAATGAAGAAGCACACAAAGAGTTAACAAAACCAGCCAGCTACAGTGACCGGTGGGATGGGTTATGAAATAGGTTTATTTTACTTACCCCTAGAAACCTGAGTTTGTAGATGGCACTTACTCTGGCTGCATCCCAGTTCAGATGCCAAACTTCTGAAATGGTCCTTAGCCCTATCCGACAATTGAAAAGCAGTTAAATTCTCATGCTCTGCACGTCTACTTCTTTTTGGTCTCTCTCCCCGGAACTGGAATGTAGATATCATTAACATGACTTTGTTTTCTGTACATATTGCTATTTTTCAAGACCCAATAAGAAAATTCATAATAAGCCATCAGACAATATTTTTTAAATCCTTGTAAACAAGCTAAATGTGACTCAACCTGTGAGAAAGAATCCAAACTTAATCTGTAATTAATTAATTATAACAGTTATATAAACTCCATTTTTGGACATGCTTTGTAGAATAGGGCTTTAGGGTTAAATGCCCACTTGACCACCAAAATGCTGTTATTAACATGGCAGATAGTCTAAAATGCAAGTTTTTGGTATTGCGCTCATAGGCTAGTTTTTATAGCAATGAAGCAGCCTTAATTAAAATTTTGTGATTAAAAAAAAAAACACAGAGCAAGTACTACCATCATTTTTTTTCTGTGAATGGTTCTCACCAAATGCATAAACATCTACACTTTATTAGCATGTATAACATACTAGAAGCCCAGCGGATGAAACTTGTGTGCAGGAACAGTCCCTATGCCTGGCCTGCAATCAGGGACATCTTCCCTAGCTGCCCGCTCCCTGGCCCCACCCCTGCTGTGGGTCGCCCTCTGTGTGTGGGGCCACTGGTGGGGGTAGGGGCCTTGGTCTGGCGCCACCTGCATCCCCCGCCACTCACCCCCAATTCCCTGTTCACCATTGGGTGATCAGAGCCTGACAGGACTGAGGGGCAAAGGATTGAGAGATGCTCAGAGCACCTCATAGTGACTGGTTGAACAGTTGTTCTGGTCTTTCTGCTGTTAGGGTTAATTTGAATATTATCCTTTTATTATATAGGATAGAGGCCTGGTGCACAGGTGAGGGCCAGCCAGCCTGCCCTGATGGGGTCCCTGGATTGGGGTAAGGGTCCCCTGGGGGGTGGGAAGAACTTTTTTGGGGGGGCAGGGCCTTCTGGGGTGAGGCGCCATGGTCATTCTGGTCTCTGTTTGTTCTGGTTGTTCCACCACTTTGGTAGCTGGGCTTTTACTATATAGGATTAACAGAGGCAGTGGCTTTGTGCCCACACCCTTGCTATTACTTCCTTATGGCCACTGTCTTTCATTTCAGTGATTACATCTTTTAGTCTTCTTATGAGGGAAGAATTTAATGACTTGCACTCTCTGGGAATCATATAGCTTTTGTGCACAGTCATAAAACCAACATAAATTGACATGATGCTTAGTTGCAGTTTAAAGAGATGGGTTTAAAGAATCTGTGTATTTTAAGTTTAATATGCCTCTTCAACTCAGCCTCTGTGAAATATACAAGTAGAGAAAAGTGTTTTTGTTGTTGCACACATTAATTCTTATGTGTACATTTATTACTATAACTAGGGGCCCGGTGCACAAAAATTTGTGCACTCAGAGGGGAGGTGTCCCTCAGCCTGGCCTGTGCCCTCTCACAGTTTGGGACCCCTCGGGGGATGTCCACCTGCTAGCGTGCCTGGCCAGCCTGGGTGAGTGGCTGATGGCTGTTTGCAGTGAGGCTGGCTGGAATTTATTTAACTTCTAAAGTTGAAACTTTGTTGCTTTAGTCGGAGCCCAGGTAGGGTTGTCCCTGACAACCCAAGCTCCCAGCCCTTCCTTGAGCCCAAGGCTGGAAGCAGGTCTCTGGGGTTTATTTATCTTCTATAATTAAAACTTTGTTGCCTTGAGCCGGCCTAGGCAGATGGAAACCTTAGCTTCCTGCATCTCCAGGGCAAGCCTCCTGCTTGTTCCAGCTCCATGGCTGCCGGCCGCCATCTTGGCTGGGTTAATTTGCATACAGTCACTCTGATTGGCTGGTGGGCATGACTTGGCTGGTTGGCGTGGATTAGGTGTCTTGGAGTGGTGGTTAATTTGCATATTACTCTCTTATTAGATTAGATAATAACTCAGATTTCTTAAGTGTTTACTATATGCTGGACATAGAAACTGAGATAGAGGGGTTAAGTTGTAAATGGTGTCATCATTTATTCATTCATTTAACAAATGTTATTAAATGTTCTTTAATGTTAGGCATTGTTCTGGGGGTGAGAAATAATCCCGGGAGCAAAGGGACCAGTTTCCTGATCTTGGAATACTTAAACTCCTGCAACAGATATAAGCAATAAATAAAAACAAATACAGAGTAAATAAGATGATTTCCAGTGGCTATATATGCCACCAAAAATAAATTAAATATAGTGATAAATCTAGTAACTATGAGAGTGTATGACTTTAGATATGAGAGTCAAAGAAGTTCTGAAAAGGTGACAGTCACACTGAAGCTCAGTGTTGGGACAGACCAGGCATAAGATCCAGGGAAGGAATTCCTGCCAGGGTGAAGGAGTGTGGAAACAGAAGGAAGTCTAGTGAACCTGGGGAACAGTGCAGGAGAGAGAGCCAGAAACAGATCAGTCATGTAAACCAAATACTCTGACCCTAGAGCCTACACCACTATGTACTAGCTAACATTTGGCACATCCTTAGCTGTAGAGTACTCCAGCTCAGGACTCAACCATGAGATTTCTGAGGGTTAGGCCAAGGTAGCTGCCCCTCCAAAGGGTGGAATCGCTGAGGACTCTCCAGTGCGCCTAAAATTTATATACCCTTTGCATTCCATTCCCAGTATATCTTGGTTTAATAAGGATATTCTCCCTGTAAAAATGTTGAATTTCTGGAAAGATGAGGCATAATTTCTTTTGAGACTCTGCCTGGGAAACCCATGCAACACTTGTGCACACACCTGGTGGGCGGACCCCACATTTTGAGAAACGCGGTAAACATTCCGCATGGCAGGCACTGGGTAAATACTTAATGAACAGATGAGTCAACGCGTTCAGTTTGTTCCTCTCCTCTGAGCACATGGGGGTGTCACAACACAATCTTAAATGTCTTGGTGGGAGGTGACAAAGCATAGTGCTGAGTACATCTATGAGTTGTTTATTTAGGTTGGACATTTGACTCTAGCATTTTCTAATGTGACCTAGAACAGATCATTTAAGCTCTATATGCCTGAGTTTCTGCACCTGTGCTAGTCGGCTAATAAAATACTATAGAACTTTTAAAGGGTGAGAATTGGATGTGATAATGTCTATGAGAAACCTATCATGTTTCATGGGATATTATGAGTGTTGGATACTATATGGAGGCGTGGAAAATCCCACTGTTTGCCAATGACTAAAGGCAAGCTGCTTTTAGGAACATGTGGATGAGTATTTCAACACAGAGAACAGTAAATCTCAGACTATTCTAAAATCTGGTATCAGGGGGCAGTACTCAACTATAGTATCTTGGTTCACTAGTGTCTGTTGCTTTGTAAGTTCTTGAATATTTATAAATAAGCATATAGATAAGCGAAAGAATAATCAGTAGGATAGTATGCCACATGAAACTGGTCAGTAAAATAGTTGATAACATAATTTTTAATTAATTCACTTTTCTTATAGTTTATAAGAGGTTCAGTTTTATCCTAACATAGTACTGCTACCCAAAGTACTTCATGGCCAAATATCTTAAACATTCCAGGTATTATTTTAAAATTTCTCAGAAATCCAGTAATAAAGAAATTATCATGCAGAGGTGTGCTGATAAATTCCTCTCTGGAAAAAATCTGTAACATTTGCAGATTTCCACAGTGTTAATATTCCCACTGTGGCCTATGTGCAAATGCCAACATGACTTCACCGAAGACAGAGATGGAAAGAAGCAAGTAGAATCAGTTGCTGTGAGCTGCTATAAACCAGCTCCAGCAAACTACCACTGTATCATAATACCGGATTTTATAAACCTACTAGAGGTCTGGTGCATGAATTCGTGCACGGGTAGAACCCCTCTGGGTGGCCTGCAGTCCAATGCCTCCTGCAGCTCCTACTTGCCGCTCCTACTTATCCTAGCCCCACTGTGCCTGTCATGGGCACGCACCCAATCATCGGGAGAGGCTTGCACTGCCACAGCAGCATTTGCCAGCCATAAGCCCTACATCTGGCATTCTCCCAAGGGGAGTGGCCTGCAGGATCGAGCTGAAACCAGTTCTCAGACATCCCCCGAGGGGGTCCCAGATTGTAAGAGGACACAGGGCAGGCTGAGGGACCCCACTAGTGCATGATTGGGCTAGGGAGGGACCGCAGGAGGGCTCCCAGGCATGTCTGGCCCATCTCACTCAGTCCTCACCAACTGAACCCCAGCAGCAAGCTAACCTACTGATCAGAGCATCTGCTCCCTGGTGGTCAGTGCACATCATAGCGAGTAGTTGAGCAGCCTTAGCATATCATTAGTATATTACACTTTGATCAGTTGTTCAGTTGTTTTGCCATTTGGTCTTTTTGCATATTATCCTTTTATTATATAGAATACTTTCTTCAGCAGCATGCCTATTAATAAAGTACAGAGATGTTTTACGTGGCACCTCCTTGAGAAGGGCTGCCCTAGGTTGTAATGATCTCTTATTTTTATTTACATACATTTTTTTAAGTGGGCAACAATGGGGAAAGGTTACAGCTGGTACACATTTCCTGGAGATGGTGCTTCAGGTACATGAACTTGTCCTGTCATGTGTGTCATACATAAAATGAGCTGATTATGAAAAGGTCCATAATCTGGTTCTATCCTTTGAAGGCCCAGCAATTCACTCATGGCAGTGCTCAGTGGAGGTCAAGTCCAGAGAGCTTCACTAATCTGGGCTAACTGAAGTTAAGGTGACACTGAGACAGACATTTAAAAAAAGCCACATTGGCATGACTATGAGTATTCTTTTATTCTAATCATGCCCAATGGGAAAGTAAATATGAATCAGAAACTATCAATTGACTTACTGTAATATTTACCTTGCAGGTTGTTCTGGGGAAATATAATTAAGACAAAAACCTTGTCCTCACCCAGAAATTCCACAAATGTAATAGTAAAAAAAAACACAGTTTTATTATTAAATAAACATGAAACCAGAAAATTCTGCACATCATAGGTCAAAATAGGAAGAAATATTACCCTTTTCTCTCTTCAACCTGATTAAATCCATTATATACATATGTTCTCAAGGTAAACAAACCATAACAAGTCCTCAAGTAAGAGGACTTGCCAATAGCATTCATCATGTGGAGTTCATCATAATGTCACTTGCTGGTTGGGGTGAGCATCTGTGTCAGTTAATTGGCTTTATCTAGAAGAAAAACAAACTTTTCCTGCCTTTATCATAGGAAGCACTTATATCACGTGGAGCAAGGTACCCATGGGAGTTAGGCTCATACCTTCTCACAGAGACTGGGAGATATGGGGAATATTACCCTTGACATTTATATTTCAAACAAATGGCTCCTGGGTGTTTGAGAAAGACATTCCTGGGTGATAAATTAACAATATTTTTATGCATTTCACAGAGAGGAGAAAGTATTTACAAATTTAAGTTTTCCAAAGTTTATGAAAAAAGAGGGGAGAGATATATCTTCCCTTATTTTTAGTAAGGATAATTAAGCCTCTTCTTTTGTATCTACCTTAAAATTGTTATAAGAATATATATGTAAAAACATTTCATAAACTCTTCAGTGTTTTCACAAACTGAAAGCATCATTTCAATTGGCATAGACATCTTGGTTCCTTGAATTAGAGGTGTCTTAAGAGTAGATGGGCAAAGGTGGAGACTGTTAGGGGCTAAAGCAGCATGAACAGAGCTGGGAAAGTAGGAAGAAGCAACCTTCCTCCGGTCACGGTAGAGCACTTTGCATAATTACAATAAATTCTACCTTTTGGGGAAAAGTTCATGATAATATTGTACCCAAAGTATGTTGGAATTTGTGTGTCACTAGAACAACATAGCATCGTTTCTGATAGTCAAAGGCAAGAAGAAGCAATTGTAATTCTCCTAACGAAGGAATGACAGGACATAACATGCAGGGAATTCAATCTGTTAGCATTTGGATGGATCAAAATGTAGTCTCTCTTGCAGTTGAGAGCCCAGGTATTGACATCCAATAGACCTGGTGTTTAGGCCAAGCTTTGATACTTACTAGCAAGACAAACTGGGAAAAGTTTTAAAACTCTCTACAGCTCATTTTCCTCCTTGTCGTAGTACCCACTGAGTAGAATCACTGTGGAATTTTATTTTATTGTATTTTAAATATATTTTTATTGATTTCAGAGAGGAAGGGAGAGGGAGAGATAGAAACATCAATGATGAGGGTGAATCATCAATTGGCTACTTCCTGCATGCTCCCTACTGAGAATCTAGCCTGCAACTAGAACGTGCACTCTGACAGGGAATTGAACCATGACTTCCGGTTCATAGGTCAACACTCAACCACTGAGTCACACCAACCGGGATCCCTGTATGATTTTAAAATGTTTAGTCAATGTCTGGTATACAGTAAATATCAATAAATGGTGACTGCCATCACTACCACCTTCTTTTTTAATAAAAATAACGAATGAGTTGACAGGGTTTTGTAATAATTAAATGATCTATAAGGTACTGTTGGGAGTCTGGGTTGGTTTCTAGTTTTTTATTTTGTATAAAAAAGTAGCAAGTATTGCAGATATGTCAAAAGTTAAATCAATGGAGCATGGACAATTTGGTAAAATAGACAATATTAAGCTTTTGTCATCTATGGAGAGTGATTGATTTAATGGGCCCAGTTCCCCACCCCTTGCCATAGGACTTGGAGCTCTTCCTGTCAAGAAGCAGAGGTTGTTTTCTAAATATACGTATCACTTTGGCCAGTGAAGTGTTAATAGAAACAAGCTAACAGAGGCTTATAAGAGCAATGTCACATTTCCACTATTCCTCCCACACCTTTGCTATTACTATGAGAAGGACATGTCTGGGACAGCCTGTGGCAGTTTAAGAGATGTGGAACAGAGCCAAAATGTTCCAGTAACCTCAGCTGACAGGCAGACAACCTGATGACCTGTGAGAAAACCCTGCCAAGATCGGGAGAGCTCATTCTGGATGCATAAGCCATCAACCTCCTGTTATATATTATAAAGATTTGTGGTGGTTTGTTACTCGACAGCAGCTAACTAGCACATATTTAGATAGATATAACATCAAATCCTCATTAGGAAATAAAAAGCAACAGCTCCTCACAATATTGTTGTAAGGATTAAAACACACCAGGTATGCAAAGTGCTTGGCATTAAAGAGGCATTTAGTAAGGGCTGGTTTCTGAGATAAAAGTCCACTTCCAATGAATGTCACTAAGCTTTTCACAGTGTAATACATTTTTAAGTTTGTGATTACTACTTAACAAGGAAAGAAAATGGAAATGCTATATTAGAACCACTAATGCTAGATTTATGTATGTTTATAATTCCAAAATAGATTTCCTTTCTAGATTTGTCTGTGTTGCTTATAAAAGGCCCATTTTATATGACAGACATTAAAATGAGTCTCTCTTTAAATAATGAACTACTCAAGGTAAGACTTTGTTTTCTCCCCTTTAATACAATGGCCTTATTTTCTGTTTACATAATGGACTCCAGCAGGCAATGATTGGTTAAATTGTTCATTCTCCTCTTGCCTTCCAGGCTTTTGTGTGAGCAAACATCCAGTACAAAATCTACCTGCCACGGAACATTACACAGGTAGTCTCCTTTTTAAACTTTGTGATCTCAATTTCCTGGAGTTAGCCAATAGAAAACAGATGCAAATTAAGAGCTCAGTTCACAAAAATATTAGGTAGCATTTATACTGGCTTCTATGGAGATGGCTCAGAAAAAGTGTGGAAGGCACAGCTGGAATTTTCAAATGAAATGTGTGTTCCTCCAATTTCATAAGTATCCTTCTTATTCTGTTCCAAATACTGACCTTTTCATGCTGATTGCAAACGTAAGCACAGGCACAAACAGGTGGAATCGTAACCGAAAGCTGCCCCTTTTTAGAACATGCTTTGATGGGTTTTACTGTTTCTTTTTTAAACATCCTGGAGAAGAGCAGATTTGTGCTCAGTCTGACTTATGACTGCTGACTGGTGCATTAAAGCCAGGAAGCTGAAACGTTCCTGGTCCTCTTTCCAACATTACTAACAAACGATCTCTAGCAATAGAGAAAGTAATTAAACGGTTTTTTGTGTATAGTACACATGTATTTATTTTTTGTTTTCTCTTTGTTCATTGGCTTTGATTTTGCTTTATGAGAGAAAGAGTGGGGGTGAAACCCTTAAAAGATAAATGGCTGTTTTACATGCTTGATGCACTGATGACAATCTTTAAAAGAGTTGAGATCGTGTTTCATCTACATTAATTAGTGGAAGTCTTCACACAGACATTGGTTTTCTCTAGAAAGTGTGTAACCTTTGGTGGACTTAACAGAAAAGGAAGTAGAAAAGTGAACCCAAAATGTTGCTTATATTTAAGAAAATGGAAAATCAATGTGAAGATTGGGCATAGCATCAGCTTCTACATTGGACTGAATTCTGTTTTAAATATGTGTTTGTTTCTTTATTGATTTCAGAGAGAGGAAAAGAGAGGGAGAGAGATAGAAACATCAATGATTAGAGAGGCTGCCTCCTTTCACCCCACACTGGGGATCAAACCCACAACCGGGGCATGTGCCAGACCAGGAATCAAATTGTGACCTTCTGGTTCATGAGTCAATGCTCAACCACTGAGCCACACCAACCAGGCTGAACTCTGTTTTAAATAATCATTAGATTTGAACAATTTGCAGAATCACATCAACTTTATTGAGAATTTTTACCAAGGAAATCTATAATACATATTTAACATAACCAGGTACTCAATATATATTTATTTAAATTAAGTAAAGCTAGCATAAGCATATACGAAGGCAAAGATTTGGTCATTTGCATGGTAGACCAACGTGGAAATAAATAGTTGGGATCTTGGAAATATTTAGGTATTTGGCATATAATAGATAGAATAACTGCTGATGGTTCATCTTTCTTATGATTGTTTCAGAAACATAATATCATTAACAAGGAGATTTTGGATACAAGGAAGGTGTCAACTTCCACCCTAGCTCTTACATCTCAGTTGTCTGTTGGCAGTTGATGCCAAAATAAACTCATTTGTAAATGTAAGAAACAGACATTGAACCTGTTCTGACAAACTGCCCAAGACCACTCTCTATTTGTATTTAATCCTCCATCCCTGCTCTCATTTCCACAGCTCTCATGTTTCAGGCTGAGAATTTTGCTGTTGCTCAGAACAGGCCTCTGCCAAATTGTCCATGTACAATCATTAGATTATCTGTGGTAGATTTCTGTGGCTGCTATAGTTAGATGGAGATGAGCATTCATTAATTACTCCCTGATAACATCAATACCCAGACATTAGGTTTTAATAAAAACAAGAGTCATAGCAAATTCAAATATACATGGAGATACTTCTTAGAAATATTTATTTAAAAAGCTGTAGCAATAACAGCTCAACTGCTTGTCATGTACCTTCAAATATGTATCAGTTCTGTGTTCTTGGGTGTTCTGAACCTAGCATGCCATCTCTAGGTTCACTAGAGACGATGTACAAAATAGAAACAATATTCAATTAGCCTTACAATGATCATCAGGCCACAGGCCCCTCTGATCTAAGAGTTGGGTACAGGACCATTCTGAACCTAGCCCCTAGTATTATCATGAAGAGTCAGATGTTTATAATAGAGTAAAGAGTATCTCCAAAATATGACCAATGCATAGATCTTGAATACTACTAATTTGTCACCATTGGAAACCCATTTTTAACATTTATTAAGTGAATTAGCACAGTCTTCTGTATTAACTGGAGGTGACTATAGCCAGTTCAGATAGCCACCACTGGAGCAGGGCTCGTCTATTCCAGAATTCCTATGAGCTCTGAATCTTGGAAGAACGGCCCTGAGAAGATTAATTCAAACACACGCACACAAGCTCACATGTGTGCACATCCACACTGGTACAAGACTGCCTGCAAATTTATAATGTAAATCACATACATGTAACAGTTGTCAAAACCTTCTTTTGACTCTCTCAGTTTTTTAAATCTTTACAAAGTTTTGAGCCTTCCTGTGTTGGATATTGAAATTTGGTATTGGGGACCTGTTCTGCTTCACAATTAGATTTCAGCACCCATATCTCCCTATATCGCCCTTCACCAAAGCATTATCACTAGCCACATAAAACCCTATAGGCCAAGCTAGCCCTCACTCCTCTAATAGAGGGAGAAAGTTTGAAGAGAAATACAGTTCTAATTAGCCACAAGAAGAAATTCGGTGCTGAATGAAAAACCAAAAAATCCTCTTATAGAGTACATGCATAGGTAGAGAGAACATGCAAATGTTTGGGATTCAGTTCTCTTTGTATTTGAAATCTGACTTCATTTACGCCTGTATGACTTTGCATGCATTGCTTAACCTCTCTGAATCTAAGTTTCCTCATTTGTAAAATGGGATGATCTTAACTTATTAAGTACTAGGGGCCCGGTGCACAAAAATTTGTGCACTCGGGCTGGAGGGAGTCCCTCAGCCCGGCCTGTGCCCTCTCACAGTCTGGGACCCCTCAGTGGATGTCCTATGATGGCCCCAGTCTGCCAGGAGCCTTTTGTGTTTGTGTGTGTATGTGTGTGTGTCACCACTGGGGACCTGCCCCCAGCCACATCTGAGGCTCAGAGCAGTCCTCCTGTGTGTGTCTACCTGCCGGGGGCCTGCCCGCCGGCACACTGTGGAGGCTTGGAGCAGGCACCCCCTCTATGTTGATCTCTCAGACTCTTGCCCTCCCCTGCATGTTGTTCTCTTTTTTGAGCTGTGACCAGGGCTGGGTGCTGCCTGCCTCCCAAGCTTGCCTACTGCCCATCTTCCTCCAGCCACCAGAAAACAGGGAAAACCCCGCCTCGTGGTCAGGCCAGCCTTTTCCTGCTCCCTGATCCCCGGAAGGGACCTGGGAAGCTGCCAAGCAGGCCGCCAACTCTTTCCCACTCACCCGTCCCCTGCTGAATTTCCTTTCCCATTTCCCGGTGCCGCCAAGGGGTCTGGGGAGCTGCCAAGCAGGATCCCGGCCCCTGCAGCCTTGCTTTCCCACTCCCTGATGCCCCGCAAAGGGCCTGGGCAGCCACCAAGCAGGCCGAGACCCCCCTTCCCCCGCTGCCTCTTTCCCACTCCCTGTCCCACCACCTTGCTTTCCCACTTCCTGGTGCCCTGCAAGGGGCCTGGGAAGCCCACCAAGCAGGCCACTGACCCCCT
>PVJC01032846.1:0-19703 GCA_004026665.1 Murina feae
TGCCTCCTGCATGTCCCCAACTGGGGATCAAGCCCGCAACCCAAACATGTGCCCCCTTGACTGGAGTTGAACCCGGGACCCTTCATTCCGCAGGCCAATGTTCTATCCACTGAGCCAAACCAGCTAGGATAGTAAATGACAATTTAATAAAATTTCTTCTGTTAAAAAAAAAGAAAAAAAGTTGGATTTGGTAGGCCAGCATCAATTTTCTCTCCCTAAGAGCACTCAACATTCTTTTGGGTGTTACTTTTTCCTCATTGTATGTTGTCAGGTGGGCTGTGAATAATAACTATGTCCTCCCACCAACTAAGTAGTGGCACATAACCTAATTCAAACTTGTGTAAATCGTGGGGTGGGAGACGGAGAGAGGAAAGTTCTGGTTATATCAACTGCTGGTTCTTGCTTCAAAGACAGCCTTGGTTCTGGCCCATTCCTAAACCTAGACCCTATATGTCCCTGGTAGTTTTACCCATAATTTCTACTGAACTGCAGCAAAATAAGATTATTTCTGCTGTTTAAAACCAAAGAACCTTCATTATATAATGGCATAATTCAGAAAAATAAGCTGTAGGATAAATAGTGATATTTAAAGTATATTAGGCCCTTACTACTTGGTCCATTATTTGCCTGACAATTTAACAAGATTAAGCACCAAGTGTTTCAATGTTGAGTATATAAGGAAATCTGTGTGTTTTCATACACTACACAGAAAAAAATCCTGCAGCATTTGAAAATATTGTGTTCACTTCAAAGAGAGCTAACAACCAGTGCTTTAGAATGGTTCTAAACCTCAGGCATCAACAAACTAAATGATGAAAACATGAATTCCTCCTCTTTTCTTTTAGATAAGATTGCTTACAGTAATAAATGCTAGTGTAGTCAGGGATATAGTTGATTATACACTGTCTGAATGGAAAGTTAGAACAATTTGTTCCCATATAAAATTTATACCATTAGCTGAAGATTTTGTACTACTGTGAAAAAATAATTTCTTTTTAAACATTTATATGTGAAAAAGATATAAGCTAATAATTTTGGAAAAGATTCACTTATTAATACACTTTATCATGCAGAAGTTTGAATGCCAGGGTGTCTTTCTATACATGGCCAAGTGCTTTATGACTGAAATTTCTTTGTTGTTTTAAGAAAGGTAAGTGCCTAAATGAACAAAACCCACAAATAAACAATGTTGAGAAAATGGTGGCATCACAACATAAGCCCATACAATGAAAACCAACTATCCTATATAATAAAAGGGTAATATGCAAATTGACTCAAATACAGAATGATCGGGAATGACCAGTCACTCTGATGCACACTGACAACCAGGAGGCAGATGCTCAATGCAGGAGCTGCCTCCTGGTGGTCAATGCACTTCCATAGGGGGAGCACTGCTCAGCCACAAGCCAGCTCATGGCTGCCCAGTGCAATGGTGATGGTGGGAGTCTCTCCCAGCTCTGAGGCAGCACTAAAGATGTCTGCTGACTAACAGCTTAAGCCTGGTCCCCATTGGACATCCACTGTGGGCTCCCTGGCTGCCAGAGGGGTGTTTGACTGCCAGTTTAGGCCCAATCCCCTGGGGAGTGGGCCTAAGCCAGCAGGTGGAAATCTCCTGAGGGGTCCCAGACTGTGAGAGGGCGCAGGCCGGGCTGAGGGACCCCCTCCCCGAGTGCACGAATTTTTGTGTACTGGCCTCTAGTAGTATATATATCTTTAAAGATTTCCAAGGGAAGACACCTCATTGGAGATCAGTATGGTGTTGCCTGTCACTATAGTGACTCCAACACTGGTTTGTCCTGCAATATCAAAGTAGACCGCTCTTTATTAGAGGAGAGCCAGGTTAAACAGTTTTGTCATGCTTCAGGCTCATGTTTGGGGAAAAGGGGGGGAAATGAGAGGCATCTTAATAATGTCAACAAAAATAAAAAATATATATAAAATACTAAAAGCACATCCACTGAGGCAAGATGCTCCAACTGTCAGGGCTACTGGAAACAGACTGAGAAAATAGATTGACCTATCCCATCTCATGCTAACTCCCAGGCTTAAGAGAGCTAGAATTTTCTACATATTGAAATTTTTTTTTTCCTCTCTGTTATTTTGGCAAGCTGACTTCTCAAATGTCACATATATGGTTGATATGACTGCACTGTGTCATATCTAGCAAACGATCCTTATGGCAAATTTCAACTCAGCTGAAGCCTGCTTTAGTTGTACTTTCCTTTGGTTTATAACTCCATCATGTGTATTAATTTGTCAGCTGGTAATTTGTTTGCTTCTTATTGTTGAAAGTATTACAGATGCCCTCTTTGTTTGTTTGTTTTCCAATGACCCTCTCAAACCCACACCCACCCCTTCAAGGCCTTCATCACTCTATTGTCTGTGTCCATATATGCATATAAATTCCCCAGTTAATCATTCCTCATCCAGCCTCACACCCATCTTCCCTCTGAAATTTGACAGTCTGTTCCATGCTTCTATGTCTCTGGATATATATTGTTCATCAATTTATTATGTTCGATAGATTCCATATATGAGTGAGAACATATGATATTTGTCTTTCTCTGACTGGCTTATTTTACTTAGCATAATACTCTCCAGGTCCATCCGTGCTGCTGCCAATGATAAGAGTTCTTTTTTTTTAAACAGCCGCATAGTATTCTATTGTACAAATGTACAACAGTTTTTTTATTCACTCATCTACTAATGGGCACTTGGGCTGTTTCCTGATCTTAACTAGTGTAAATTCTGCTGCTATGAACATAGAGGTGCAAACATTCTTTCTGATTGGTGTTTAGGGTTTCTTAAGATGGAGTTAAATAAAAAGAATGAAAATGTCCTAAGGCTGGAAAGCATGAGAATTTCCTAATTTTCCACTAAAGGAATCTATGCAAGTAGGTAATTCATAACTACTTACATATACATAGCGTGAATATATATCCAATTGTGTGTGAAAGAGCTGCAACTGATTTTCATATGAGGATGATGTAAATGTAATGTTACATTATAGGTAAAGTCTCCCTGAATTTGAAGAGCAGGTTTTCATAAGTATGTATTTGTGGAATAAAAAATAACAAAATTTGTCACCAACAGTTCACTCCTCATTACTAGAAAGATCATATTAGCATGACTGGGCTTTTGTTTTCCCAAACAGTATCCTATTAATAGTGCCAGCCTTTGCTTTTCTTCTTTCTCCTTTATCTACATTTTTGTTGCCAATCATATTTCCTCCAAACTGAACATTTAGAAAAATGTTAATATAAGACCCTCCATGTTTTGCTGTCCTGGATTAAGTGTCTCTTTAATATACTTTTCAAATTTTTGTGGTTAGAGGGCAATCTTACCTATGTAGCAGGTAGGAACATCCACCTAAAGTTTATTTATTAAAAAGTATCCAGTTTTTTTCTTTTTAAAATCAGATCAAAACTAATCCTAAGTGTTAAATCCACAAAGCCAGTGAGATATTCTATCTTAACATTCCTTCTGACTCTCCCACTGTTGGCGCCAAATCCTGGGTTCAATGGTGATTTCTGAAATCCCTGTGGTCCTAATACCCTCTTGTGTTATTTTTTTGCCAGGCTTGAAGCAAGAATCTTCAGCAAGACTGGAAACCATGTAGCTCAAGTCCAGCCTCATTTGTGTTCTGGCCAAATCCTTAGAAAATTGCTGCCAAATGATGTACTGATTCTAGATGTGAGACAACTGGGAAAGTTTGAAAAAAGTCATAAAATATAGAGATTCTGTACTCCAATTACTTTCCAAATATCTGCAATTTCTCACTCCTTTTTATAAAGTAAAGAAAATGTCTTGTACCTCAGCAGGATTTTGTAATTTTTATAGATCAGTGACTGCTAGGTCTTTTCCATTCTTCTTTGTTCTAAATGAAAGTTATTATGGCATTTATCCTGTCCCTAATTTATCATTGCATAACGGATGTATATTTCAGACCACAGAAAAGAACAGCTGGACTGTATGGAAAAGAGTACAGACCACCCAGAGATCCAGGGTGTTCAACCGGATGCAGTTCAAATGGATTGCATTTCCGGTTACCTTGCTTGAGGAGGGGGTTAATGTGTTTCCTATGTGGCAGGAAGGGCAAAATGAATATTTAGTGACCAGAAAGATAAATACTGGAAGAGGCTGGCTACCTGTTCACACACTGGGGTCTTCTTCCTGGGCACACACTGGGATACATCACTGACTATAACGCTTTTTTTAAAATATATTTTTATTGATTCCAGAGAGGAAGGGAGAGGGGGAGAGAGAAACATCAATGATAAGAGAAAATCATTGATCAGCTGCCTTCTGCATGCCCCACTGAGTATCGATCTCACAACCCAGGCGTGTGCCCTGACGGGGAATCAAACCATGACCTCCTGGTCCATAGACTGATGCTCAACCATTGAGCCACCACAATCTGGCCACCACTGAGTAGAACTTCTTACCTTACAGTCAGGTGTAAGGTACATGATTGAGTTCTAGCCAGTGAGATGTGAACTGAAGTGGCATGTCTCATTTCCAAGCTGATGCATACAATCTGTATCCTTGATATTCTCGATACTTTTTCTCCCTCTGCTAGCTTAATGCAGATGAGCAAAGTTGTCTCAAAAACCACTTTTGGAAGCTGGAAATAATCAGTCCAGGATGCAGATAAGTACAACATGAGGATTCTTAGCAATGTCAGATTAGCATCCATGTATAATAGGCAGGGATCTTTTCCAACAAGCTTAGATGTGTAAAAAGTATTATTTTGTTATCTTACTTAAATTATATTAAACTTGAATACAAATCCAAGCACCATCTCACCAGGCTGCTGGGAAATGCAGTTTTAGCTGTTATTAAAGCTTCTACACATTCTCTTCAGGTCTGACAGTTCAGCTGCTTCCCAGGCATGTTTGTGACACACTTGGTCAGAGAGCACCTGTACATGAGACCTGGACTTCTTGAGCCCATCACAAGCCATCCTTCTAAAGGCTCAATCTCAACCTTTCTCTTTCTCTTTCCCTCCCCCTTTCAAAAGCCCTCTCTCTCTCTCTCTCTCTCTCTCTCTCTCTCTCTCTCTCTCTCTCTCTCCCTCTCCCTCTCTTTCTCCCTCCTCTTGTAGGTTGTAAGACAGGCAAAATGATCATTTAATGGGCTGAGGTTCCATAAAAGGCAAGGAGATTCAATGACTTTAGCCTGCCTATCTATAAAAATCCATGAGGCAAATTACAAACTCTGATCAACTGTTTGAAAGGGTAAAGAAGAAAAATGCAGAAAACATTACTATTTCAAAAGAACCACCCTGATACATCTATATAAAACACTCTGGAGTTTTTCTTCATGATGTAGCTGGGGCTACTTTCCATGGGCAAACTCCAGCTAAAGCTCACTAAATGATCACATAAAACACAAACCTTTAATTTATAAATGTTTCCACTGACCCAGGACTGATAGGTGGTGGCCATTAATATGAATCCAAAATAAGTCTGAATATTACCTTAATCAAACCATTTATATGAGTTCTTAGATGTCAGTTTATTTATTCAAAGGTTGACAAAGTTTAAGAAGTAAAATGATGACTGAACTTTGCATAAGAATTCTGTGATGCCTAAAGAAAAAATATTTTGAATGATATGTGAAAAGAGAAATCTAATAAATTATAAGTTCAAAATAAACTTTGTGAAAACAAAGATGAGCAAAGGAAAAAAAAGAAAAGAAAGACCACTAGAAATTAGAACAATAAGTAGAAAGAGTCCAACAGATACCAATTATTAATAGGCCATAATCAATATGGACAAGCATATGGTGAAAAAGTGAGTGACAATTGAGATACAGAATCTTGGGGCAGGGAATGACATGAAGAGCAAAAACATAGAATGCTATTATGAAGAAAAAGGTTCATTCAATCTCTGAGACACCCATTCTATTTTGAGAGCTGCCACCTGAGAAACATGAAAAGCAAAACTCCACAAAGAAGATAAATGATAGTACAATTCAGCAATAGCACTTGTCTCAATGGGTCCCTAGATCTCTTCCTGAAAATGGTTCTTAGTTCTTTGAATGCTCAGTCAGAGAGATAAAATGTTTTCCTATTTTATCAATAAATCTTAAAACATTCTTAAATGATACATGGTGAGGCAGAACATCTAGGTTTTTCTTACCTACCCCACATCGCCCTCATGAACGGATGAGATACAGGAAACAATTTGAAAATAATACAATACACTATATCATTTAGCTAGGGTACAGGGTGTTATTACCTAATAATTTTTATTTAATTGTGATTAAATAATCTACTCTAATAAAAGAGTAATACGGAAATTAACCGTCTCTCTGAAACACCCAAGCCAAGCCCACCAGCCAAGCCACACCCACCAGCCAATCAGAGCGGCTATATACAAATTAACCCAGCCAAGATGGAGGCCAGCAACCACTGAACGGCGGCGGTGGGTGTAGTGTTCAGGCGGCAGCAGCCGGCTGGGCTCAGGCTGAGGAAGAGGCAGAGGCAGCGACCAGCATGGCTGGCTGGGCTCAGGCTGAGGAGGAGGTGGAGCCAGTGATGGGGGACCCTGGAGGTGGCACCCAGCTGCATCACGCAGCCCCTCACCCAGGCTGGCCAGGCACCCCAGCAGGGACCCAAACCCTGAACGGGCTGTGGGCAGCCTGAAAATGGCCCTCAGACCCTCACCCAGGCTGGCCCAATGGGGTGAGGGTTCCCACTGGGGGGCTTGGCCAGCCTGCAAACAGCCATCAGCCCCTCACCCAGGCTGGCCAGGCACGCCAGCAGGTGGACATCCCCCGAGGGGTCCCAGACTGCGAGAGGGCACAGACCGGGCTGAGGGACCCCCCTGAGTGCACAAATTTTTATGCACCAGGCCTCTAGTCATTCAATAATTGCTGTGTGAAAACTATCAAAACAGTAACTATGGGAGCAGGATCTTCATATGTGAAAACTGTACCTATTAGGGATGGATTTTTTCAATAAAAAGTAGACATTGGTAGGAGTCTTGAAGATTCTGTAGAATATGGGAATATAGAAGGGAAAATAATACATACTACATAGAATCTCAGTAATCATTTTGAGGATGATTTGGATTTACACATATTATTAATAGATTTATCAACTCTGATTATTACTAAAAAGAAGGAGAATTTTCTGGAAAAAAGTGCATCATTGAATACTCCTGCAATTTAATAATAATAATACCTTGGGCCTACCACCAATTATTACATTTCCCTGGAACTTCTTAGTTGATGCATCTGCTTTTGACTAAAAACAAACAATAGCTAAAGTTTGATATTGAATTCATGTAAACTTTGATGCAACACTTGGTAAGCATAAGTAATAAAATGCTCTTTATCTTGTGGTCTTTGAGGTAATGTATCAAGTACATAAATCTTCAAAAGTGAAGGTAATGGCAAAAAAATCAAATCAGTACAAGAGGAAATGAAACAGTTATACTAATTTGGCAGAAACTTGCAAAATGCAATATCTCATGAAGACCACATTTACTATTTTGATGTACTAATAGATACTAGGTATGAGGGAAATATTCACAAAGCAGACTTCATTCAATAGTTTTTAATACCCACTTCCCTAATATTATGAGAAAAATGAATAGGTTTCTATGATCAAAATTTTAGACATTGTACATGGAAAATTACAAATACAATTTTAACTTTCTATAATATATGTGACCTACGCTGATGACAACCAATCAACCAGACAAGTTTATTTATATTTAAAACTATAACTATAGTATCTGTATAATAACTACAGCAGATTAGAACTAGCAGAAAGGAAACATTTGTGATTTACTGTATTCCCTCTCCCCATCCAATGTAAGAATTGTTTTTATAGTATCACACCCAGATGGCCAGATACCTTCTGCCTGAACAGGTGTAGTATCCTACTGTTTTTCTAAGAAGTCTATTTTGTATAGCTATAATTCATGGGAAGCTTTGCCTTCTGCTTAACAAGAATTTACCACCCTGTGACTTGTTTTTTTTTGATCCAAGTTTTGCTCTCTGAAGCTTCAAAAGAATAGTTTAATTCAAATCTGTTCAATTAATAAATCTGGAGCTGCTCAGCCAGAGCCTGAGGTGAGTGCTGGCATACAAAATTGAATGACACATTTATTTACATCTCTCCTATGACATGACAGCTATTCCAATGCCAGAAGACAAATTTTACATCTTCCTTGATTCTTTCCTATAAATCAAAGATCTCCAGGTCCCTGAACCATATTATGATCCTTTATAATCCCAATCAGTCAATTTCTAAATTTGCACAATTAAATTACTAATCTAATTAAAATTTTAACCTAAAACTATGAAATAGGGATTATCCTAATATAATATTTTGCATCTGAGAACAGACCCTCTATATAGAAGTTGCTGGGGAAGTGAGGGCAAAATGGTCTAATGGTCCCCCTAGTTGATCTTCTACCTCAAGGATATATAAGAAGTAAGAGTGATAAGAAAGCTTCGGCCAGTTTGGCTCGGTGGCTAGAGCATCAGCCTGCGAACTGAAAGGTCCCAGGTTCGATTCCGGTCAGGGCATGTACCTTGGTTGCGGGCACATCCCCAGTAGGGGGTGTGCAAGAGGCAGCTGATCAATGTTTCTCTCTCATTGATGTTTCTAACTCTCCCTCTCCCTTCCTCTCTGTAAAAAATCAATACAATTTAAAAAAACAGAGTGATAAGAAAAAAAAATATTGGTGGTGATTTCTTTGGTGATTTCTTTGGAGACAGTCAACGGGGTGCTAGGCATTTCTCTATTCCCACTGGTAATTCTCTTATTTTCATCTCTATAGCTCGAGCTGAGGATGAGTGAGGCTGGTCAGAGACCACTCAGAGAATCTTGAGATGTATTTGGTGGAGTTAGAACAACTTCTGTCTGAAAATGTTTAAAAATAAGAGACTTAAAGTCCAGCCAGCGTGGCTTAGAGACTGAGTATGGACCTATGAACCAGGAGGTCACAGTTCCATTCCTGGTCAGGGCACATGCCTGGGTTGTGGGCTCGATCACCGGTGTGGGGCGTGCAGGAAGCAGCTGATCAATGATTCTCTTTCATCATTGATGATTCTATCTCTCTCCCCCTCTCCCTTTGTCTCTGACATAAATAAAAATGTAAAAAAAAAAAAAATAAATAAGAGACTTAAAGTATATGTTTCTAGTTGAAAGAGAGGGCTCCAATGAGTAAAGTATACTTCCATTGATGGTGAAGCAAAATTGCAAGTGTCCCATGGACCAGAAGGAACACACAAAAGGCTGCTTGACTTGAGAGGCCCCCACCTCAAAGATCTGGCTGTCATGGCTAAGTAAAAGTGTGAGGTACCATTAAAAGCAGGAGCTGAGCCCTACGGTTTTGCTCAGTGGATAGAGCATCAGCCTACAGACTAAGGAGACCCAGATTCCAGTCAAGGGCATGTACCTTAGTTGCGGGCACATCCCAGTAGGGGGTGTGCAGGAGGCAGCTGATCAATGATTCTCTCTCATCATTGATGTTTCTCTCTCTCTCTCTCTCTCTCTCTCTCTCTCTCTCTCTCTCTCTCTCTCTCTTTCTATATATATATATATCTGAAACAAATAAAGTATATTTAAAAAAGAAAGCAGGATCTGAGGAGAGTGGTGAGCTGCCAGATGGAAGAGACATCTCTCATGCTAGGAAATATTGTGGTGGGTCTGTGGGACTTGTCTCCAAAGAAGCAAAAAAAAAATAATTGGACTATACTGATTGCAGCAGTGTCTCTACCCAATTCTTCATCCTTCAAGTATCTAAGTAATTTGCAATGTAATGTTGCAATAATAGAGAAGCATTTACTTCCTCAACATTTGAATACAGGCTGGTTTGATGACTTGCTTTGGCCAAGAAAATGCAGTGCAAGTGACAGTGTGCTTGTTTCCAGCCCAAGCATCAAGGTGCTTTGCATGCAGCTGCTGGTGGTTCTGAGGCTGCTGCTTTTCCCCCTCCTCCTCCTCCTCCTCCTCCTCCTCCTCCTTCTCCTCCTTTGCATCCATCACATTCTCCTCTACATCCTTCTCATTTCAGCCAAAGCTGGAGAACAAGGAGAGCCTATTAGTTGAGTGAGAGACCTCAGATTTAGATTTTATGTTTTAATGCCTAAAATTAAGGCTGTTCATAACTAATTGTAACTGAAAGAGATTTGAGGTGTGCTCATGTGGGAAAAGCCCTGAAATCCAAGTAAGAAAGATAAGATAGAGGATATTTAAAGACATGTATGTGGTAAAAATGAAGTTATTTGATAATTTCACCCCCACTGAATTCAAGAAACTGCCGATATGCATTTATTAGTTGTAAATATCTTAGTAAATAAAGTACTATCTCCACATTTTCTCCTAGTTAAACCCCATACTATTGGAAATACATATTATTTCAGAACATATCAGTTTTTGTAGAACTATAATTTGATTACATTTATTACATTATTTTGGTTAAGAATTCCTTCATGATGATCAACACAACCAACCAATCCTGACATTAAATGACCACAGTACCATAGTTCACCATCTTCTCTTTTCTCCTTGACATCACCTAAAACAATAACAAAAATAGTTGTAGAAAAACAACAATAACAGGAAACAAATACAATCCATAAACTCTAAACTTAAAGGTTGTTAAATGCAGCTGAGATTAGGTAGAACCTATTGGGGGAGAGACATAAGGGAAAATGCAGAAGCCGTGTGGCAGGAGACCTCAGAAAGTGGGAGCAGCAATATTCTGGAGGTGAGGAGCCCATGCTGAAATGCAAAAGCGATATCTTCTTGTTTAGCGATCCAAACAGGAGCCAAGCTGAGGCTAGCTAGAAGCCATGGGAGGTGTTGGACAGAGAGATGTACACAGTGTCAATGCACTTTAGGGACCATAAATCTCAGAGAAATTCCAAAGAATATACACTTGGATGTTCAGAGATGACATACTTGGTTTTACCTAACATATTTTGGTGATAGAAGCTAGTCCTTTTTTTTTTTTTTTAATGGAATAGGACATTTAATTGTCCGTAAGGTGCTTCTGGGTTGGGTATTGCAGGGCATTGGAAAGAACCCTTGCTAATGAAACCAATGTAAGTGCCCATTAGCCAGTTCCAGGCAGGGTGGTAGCCCAGGGCCCAGCTAAGAACAGTTAGCATTTGGGCTGTTGTTTAAGACAATTTCTGAGACTACTTACTGGGTAAAGAAAGTTGCCTCTGAATGCAGGAGAGGTGGCTACAGTTAGAGGGAAGAAAAGGAGAGGCTTGGGTTGGGAGGAGGAGCTCCAAGGTTAGAAGGTTAGGAATAACAGGGTCCTTCATGGCCAGTGATGGCTGAGGAATGTGTTCACAGACTCCAGTGAGCCAGCTTGGGCTTGGCTCAGGCCAGTTTCAGAAACTCCTGCAGCATGCTTTGTCCCACAGCTTCCACGAAGAGCTCATGGAAGTACTGGTCCCTGTTGACAATCTTGGGTGGGGGTCTTGGGGTTGCCCATAACGACTTGCATCTCATCCTACAGGGTGATGTCCTAGATGTCCACTAGCTGGTACTAGATGTGCTTTCCATCCAGGATTCAGGTCAGCTTGCTCTGACTGTTGGTGACTGACATGCTATAAACCTACAGAGGCACAGGCCACTCAGAAACGAATGAATGGGTGACTAGGCAGGGGTAGCTAGCCTGAAAACTAAAAGCTAGTGTTCTTGTTTTTTTAAAGCTAATACTTTTAAGACAAATTTAAACTTCTGAATAAGGTAAAAAGCCAGAGCCCAACCTCAAAGATAAAGTATATTTCAATTATAACCAGCATACATGGCTAAAATTAATTCCATCACTTCAATATTTCTGTATGAATTTAATGCAACTGGTTGAAAGGAATTCAGTCACTGAAGTACATTATTTTACTTCCACAGTGGTTTCTATAATAGTGCTTATTATAAGGGCATGATTTTTCTGCAAATTGCTCTAATGTGTAGTTATTTTTCCCTTTCTTTAGTATCAGATATACTTAAATGTAGAATAGGATGATGTCAAATCATCAATTACTGTACACTATCATCTCTCCACAATTGAGAATAAATACATATTAACTTTCTAAAATGATTATGAAATATAAAGTATAGCCTACTTTTAACTATCTAACTTCACTTAGTTAACATCATTATAAGGGAAAATGCCAGTCCACTTACTGTAAAAAATGAAAATTTGTTAAACCTCATTATGGTTATTATTTGTAAATTTTCTTTACTCACACATTACCATTGTGAAAGTAAATGTATTTTCCTAAAGGATTCTCTTTCTACATTTCTTTTTTCTTTGAAATGGTACTACAGCTGAGATATCTAGAACTGACTACATAGTCCCTTTTCCAGGAAGACAAATGTTAAAATTAATATTTAAATTAAATTGCATTTACTTTGACTCTTCCTTGTTTTATAACTTTACTAGAGGCCTGGTGCACAAAATTTGTGCACAGGTAGGGTCCCTAGGCCTGGCCGGTGATCAGGTCTGATCGGGGCCTTTTGGCTGCCAGCCGGGGCCTTCCTCCATTCTATGTTGCCCCCTGGTGGTCAGTGCAAGTCATAGCGAGCAATTGAACTCCCGGTCTCCCGGTCAAACTCCCAAGGGGACAATTTGCATATTAGCCATATATCTAAACTAATAAAAGCGAAATAGTAAAATTAACCGTTTCTCCGAGACAGGGTAAGCCACGCCCACCAGCCAATCAGAGCGGCTGTATGCAAATTAGCCCAGCCAACATGGCGGCCGCCACTCACGGACCTGAGTAAACGTTTAGGCAGCATCCGTTGCAGCAGGAGCGAAAGCGATACTGTTTTCGGCCTTTGGCGGGCAGGCTCCGAAACATGTTTCAATAATGTAACAATCATAGAATCCTCAGGAGCTGAAGGGAACAGCAGCCTGGCCTGCCTTACTAAGAGTAACGAAGTTTCATTATAGACGCTGCGCTGCGAGGTGAAGCAGAGGAGGTTTCATTACCTCAGCCCACCTCAGCTTAAAAGAAAAGAAACCTGTGTCCAGCCAGCCTTGCTGAGACGTTGGGTCAATGGGAGCTGTGGGCAGCCTTAAAGTCCCTCACCCAGGCTGGTCAGGCACGCCAGCAGGTGGATATCCCCCAAGGGCTCCCAGACTGCGAGAGGGCACAGGCCAGGCTGAGGGACCTCCCGAGTGCACAGAGCGGCTGCAGGGCGGGACAGCGCAGGACCCACGACCCGTGAGTGGGAAAGAGGCGGCAGGGTTGGAGGGCACCGGGAAGCGGGTAAGAGGTGGCAGGGGGGGGTCTCGGCCTGCTTGGTGGCTGCCCAGGCCCTTTGAGGGGCACCGGGAAGCAGGAAAGCAAGGCTGCAGGGGCCGGGGTCCTGCTTGGCAGCTCCCCAGACCCCTTGGCGGCACCGGGAAGTGGGAAAGGAAGGAAGCAGGGGACCGGTGAGTGGGAAAGAGTTGGCGGCCTGCTTGGTGGCTTCCCAGGTCCCTTCTGGGGATCAGGGAGCAGGAAAAGGCTGGCCTGACCACGAGGTGGGGTTTTCCCTGCTTTCTGGTGGCTGGAGGAAGATGGGCAGTAGGCAAGCTTGGGAGGCAGGCCGCACCCAGCCCTGGCCATGCTCAAAAAAGAGAACAACATGCAGGGGAGGGCAAGAGTCTGAGAGATCATCATAGAGGGGGTGCCTGCTCCAAGCTTCCACAGTGTGCCTGGTGGCAGGCCCCCGGCAGGTAGACACACACAGGAGGACTGCTCGGAGCCTCAGATGCAGCTGGGGGCAGGTCCCCAGTGGCCACACGCACACACACACACACACACACACACACACAAAAGGCGCCTGGCAGACTGGGGCCATCATAGGACATCCACTGAGGGGTCCCAGACTGTGAGAGGGCACAGGCCGAGCTGAGGGACTCCCTCCACCCCGAGTGCACAAATTTTTGTGCACCGGGCCCCTAGTGTATATATATATATATATATATATATATATATATATATATATATATATTACATCTCCTAAACTTGGCTATTTTCCAGATTCTGTGGGTTATCATCAAAAGCCAGGAGGAGATAGATACATTGGTCTCTTTGGCCAAAGATAGAGAAATATAAAGTTATATTCCAAATGCTTACACAATTGTTAAATCAAGCAAATCATCTCTTCTTTGGTTTTACATAGAGAAGTTGGGAGAGCTGGAGAGAGCATAACTGGGCACTACCATGTGAGAATGATAGGCCATGGCTAGTGGTGATGCTTCCAGAAGGTACTGAGGGGTTTGACCAACTACATAACATTGTCAATTTCATTATTAACTCAAAACTTTAATTCGTATTGCCATCAATTGCCATAGTTCTGTGATTGGCTCAAAGAATAATTAAAGTTACCATAAATTGTCACCCTTTTAGAAATAAATATGTTGAAGAATAATTGAGGTATTATTTGAGCAGGCATAATAGAAACATGCAAGTATTTGGATGAGAGTGGAGAGGAAACGTTAAAGGCTGAGGGATTTCCTGGGACACTGGACTTTCATGCTAAAACTCAGATGATCTCAGGGGAACTGAGACAAGTCAGTTACTCAAGAGCTAGAAGGGATTCTAGAAATGACCTAGATCAACCTTCTCAATTTACTGACCTGAAAATAGAGCATCTAAGTGACTAAAAAAAAGTAAGTTAACTGATTAAGTGGTTTCATGTGAAAACTGGGATTGGAATGTGGGCTTCTGATTGCCCATGACCACTTCTTGTTTCCCCCAAACTGTTATGGTAATCACAGTATGTTTTAAAGAGAGGCATGTCTTAATTTGAATACAGGTCCTGCTACTTATTAGTATGTAAACTTGGACAACAAATTAAACCTCTTCAAACCTCAGCTTTCCTCATTTGAAAAATGGAGTAATAGTGCCTATTTCAAAAGTTCTGGTGAAGGTTTACTACAATTTTATATATTAATGTACTATATAATAAACATATTATATATATAAAATGCCTAGAATTTTTAAATTTTAAATATAAAATATAAGCATAAATTATATATAAAATACTAGTATATGCCTTCACATGTTTATGTATAAAAGCGCATATAATTTCTAAAATATACAGGTTTACAGTTGTTCATATGGAAAATAATACAATAATCTAAAATAATAAAAGAGTAATATGCAAATTGACCATTACCTGAGACACCTAAGCCACGCCCACCATCCAAACCATGCCTCCCAGCCAACCAGAGCAGCTGTATGCAAATTAGCCCAGCCAAGATGGAGGTCAGCAGCCATGGAGCTAGAGCAAACCAAAGGCTTCTGTTGCAACTGCCTGCCTAGTCCGGCTGACCCTCTGCTCACAGCCAGGCTCATCAGCCAATCAGAGTGGCTGTATGCAAATTAACCCAGCCAAGATGGAGGCTGTCAGGGCAGCTCTGCACTGGGAGCCTCCAAGGCCAGCATAGCTGTGCCAGGTGTGTCAGCTCAGAGGCGGGGGAGGTCTGGCCTGGGGCGTCCTCGGGGCATCCAGGAGCGCCCGTCCCAGGTCCACTGCCTGGCTCCGCCCCCTGGGCACCTCCACCAGGCATGCGGGAAAGAGGGTCCTCCATGGGGCTTGCAGGAGCAGACATTCTGGGTCAGCTGCCTGGCTCTGCCCCGGGGGCCTCCTTGCGGGCATGCGGGAGCACCTGTCCAGGGTCCGCTACCTTCATCCGCCCCCCAGGGGCCTCCACAGGGTGTGCGGGAGCATCTGCTGCACAGTGCAGAGAATCCGAAGCCAGTCCGCTGCCCGGCTCCACCCCGGGTGTGTTTGCTCAGCAGCAGGGCCCACCGAGGGATCATGCACCAGCGTCCGCCCTTGGCTCGCCACCCAGCTCTGAGCCAGGTGTGTCACCTCAGCAGTGGGGGCCCACCAGGTGTGTGTGATCATGGGCCCTCCGGTGGAAACGTCCAGGCTTGCACTCACCAGCCCTCCCACCCCCCAGTGCACGAACCCTGAAGGGGCTGTGGGCAGCCTGAAAATGGCCCTCAGCCCCTCACCCAGGCTGGCCAGGCATGCCAGCAGGTGAACATCTCCTCCGAGGTGTCCCAGACTGCAAGAGGGCACAGGCCAGGCTGAGGGACCCCCACCCTCCGAGTACACAAATTTTTGTGCACCGGGCCCCTAGTAAATAAATAATAATACAAGAAAAAACTTTGTGTTTCACATACTCACAACTGTAAACCTACTTTTGCCCCACCTGTACATACTTATATGTAGTGATATATATAATTTGTCACAGCTTTTGGAAATAATCAATGTGTGTTTATTATTGTTCTTCTTCCATTCATTTAGCATTTCTCTTCATAATTTTTCATTCCTTTTCCCCTTTTAATGCCACACATTCACGTAGAAGTTTACTGTTTCTAAAATCTATCTACATGGGACATTTGATTTGAACCTCTGAGCAAACCAAGCAAGCCACTGTCTAGCTTTGTAGATGAAAAATTGGATTCCAAGAAGTCTAGTAACTTCTCTAGGTTCTCTCATTGTAAGCAGAGGCATCAAGTCACAACCCCAAATCTTCTGATTTATAGTGAAGTGCTTTTAAGTCTACTGTTTCCTTATATTTTTCTTTTTTCTCACAAATATGACTTATGTCTCCATTCCTACTGGGGCAAGTATCTATCTGCTGAGTATCAGTGTGGTCAAGTCAGTCTTCGACTTTGATGGTATATTCAGAGGTCTCAACTGTAAATTGCCAGAGTAGCCTCTGCCCCACTTACCTTGGCAGAGCAGCTATGAGAATGCATGGAAAACATAAACATGCATGTATTTTTGTAATTTCTTATGTGCTACACAAATATAGGGCATTTTACCTATACCTGGCATTCAATCAATTCTTGCTGGTTGGATTATGGGATTTATAGTTAGGCTTGGAGAAATGAGAGGGAAGTCAGATCCTTTGTATCTATGTTTTGGTTTTAAGAAATAAATGACACCTTTTCACATTTAGTCTCCACCTATCCTCTTCTGAAACATTAAATTTTAACCCCAAGATAATTCCTATGTGTTCCCAAATCACAAAATAAGCATTTAGGGGAAAAAAGACCAAAAAAACCCTCCTATTGCTGGGCTCAGTAATTTCACACTTGTAGTGCACTGCTTTGGACAGTTGTGTGCGTTTTTATATACATACATATTATCTCTCAAGGTAAACTATAAACTTGAGGGCAGAACTATGTTTTTCTTATTTGTACGCCTCACATCACCAAAATAGTGTCTTGTAATTCATAAGGAATTAATTAAATTAGTATTACTGTTGTTGATTTGCTTCTCCTGTTGATTTGCCAATTCTTCACAGGGAAGTTGAACTACACTCTACTTCTGTTTCAAGTCTCAAAGCCTAGACATTTGCTTTCTGTTTCTTTGCCTCTCTTTTTGTCAAATGTCCCACCCATTCATTTGGTCCCTACGGTGTGCTCTAAGAACAGCACCATTTATCTCTGGCCTTGGTGTGCTCTCCCACCTGAGAGAGTGGCAATAGCAAAGACAGAGATCTATTTGGACTCACATCAGGTTAGAGTGAGGGGTCATTCAGATGTTTCCTGAATCTTGTCACAAAGGCAGATACCTATCTCCCTCCTGCCTAAGGCTAACTCTTCTTGTTGGAGTGAAATTTTCCATTTTAAATAAGCAGTGGATGCTGCTTGCTCTTATTTATCTCTGAGAATTTTACTGGGAAAAAATACACCCTTGTTATCTGTGAAGCTAATGATTAGTTCAATAATGTGTGCATGGAGTTTTGCACTCTGCCTGAGAAAAATTAAAATTGAGGATGTTTCAGTTTCATCTTGGCTATGGATACTTGGCAACCACCATAGGCATCGCTAATGAGAGAAAACTTGTCTTTATGTGCTGTTAGTAATTACATTCAAATAAAACATCTCACATTTGGCAGCTTCAAGTTCATCACCAATGGAAAAATGAGAGTGATAAATTGTTCTTCCTACTTGAGACAGAGATTATTTTTTATGAGGGCCAGATAAGATGATGTGTGCTAAAGCTCTAGAGTAACACAAAATACAGATATCAGATTAAGCTGCAAAGAGTTTCCTAAAATATTCCCCTCTCTAGTGTTGCCCTTTAGTCCTTGGTCCATGGGAGCATGAAGCGGAATCAGATGGGAAAGACACAATATTTCCAGTTTTAAAGATCTTTCGTAGACAAGATATAGCATCTGTCTAAATAATGAATTTCTGTACAATCCCAGGAGCAATCTTGCATGCTACAGTCGGATCCACTTCATTACCCAGTTATTTTGTACCTTCCCAGGCTGTTAGTCAATTCGCCCTGCTGCCTAGCAAGTTTCTGATTAATCTGGATTTCACTAATTACCCTGCAGTTATATGGATTGAACTAAACTGCTTTAAAGTATTCTTTTACTGTAGGTTTCAAATCAGTTTTCATGGAACATGTTGCAATGACACTCCAATTGCAGAGATGATAACGAGTCTTTCCATAGGAAGGACGTCCAGGAGCTGTATTTTAATTCTTCCCCCTACAATCCTTCTTTCAGAGAAATATTTTTCATCCAGGGGATCAGAGGTGTATTTAAGAAGCATAGTAATACCATAATCAATAAAGAAAAAAGATTTTTAAAACATTACAAAAGAAAAGAAAGTTCCATTTAAAAAAAGTAAGGCGTCAGACTTGTGTTGCTGTTTCAGTATCATGACTGGGGAGAAATAAGGCACAGGTATATAGAATTCAACCGAATAATAAATACCAAAGGTCAAACTCTTATCTCAGCTCCACACCTCCAAACCTCTGACTGTCTTCCAAGAAACAACACTGCCATCTGGCTGTATTACATTGAGAAATGATGCTGATGCTTTTCTTTTCAAACCCAACCCTCTGGGCATTCGATCTACTTCTGGATTTCAAAATCCCCTAAGTAGAATTCTAGAATTCTGGAAGATTTCTATAATATACTCAAGGACACAAAATGATAAAGCACAAAATCAGAATGTGATCATTGGAAAATATCCCAAGTTCATGAACATGAAGCTCGGAACCGAAGCATAAAGGTAGTGCTGCAATGCAGCCATAAAGCTTGAGGAAAAAGGATTGGAAGGCATGCATAAAAACCAATGCAGCCCTAACTGGTTTGGCTCAGTGGATAAAGCATCGGCCTGCGGACTGAAAGGTCCCAGGTTCGATTCTGGTCAAGGGCATGTATCTTGGTTGCGGGCACATCCCCAGTAGGAGGTATGCAGGAGGCAGCTGATCGATGTTTCTCTCTCATCAGTGTTTCTAACACCCTATCCCTTTCCCTTCCTCTCTGTGAAAAATCAATAAAATATATTAAAATAAAATAAAATAAAATAAAAACCAATGCAATGAAATAAGCCAGTCAATGAAAGAAAAATACCACATAATCTCTCTCATTTATGGATAATAAAGAACATTATAAACTGAAGAACAAAAATAGATACCGAGGCAGAGCTGCATCGAACAGACTGTCAAACTACAGCGGGAAGGCTGGGGAGGACTGGGGGTGGTAAGAGATCAACCGAAGGACTTGTATGCATGCATATAAGCATAATCAATGGACACAAGACATTGGGGGGAGGGGAGGAAGGGGGAGGTCAAGGGAAAAATGGAGACTTATCTAACACTCTTTGTAATACTTTATTTAATTTTTATTTTTTTCTTTATTGGTCAAGGCATTACAAATGTGTCCTTATATTCCAATAACTCCCAA
>PVJC01032847.1:0-15000 GCA_004026665.1 Murina feae
GAGGACATAGTCTTATAAACATGAAAAAGAGTTTACAAATTACATAAGAAATTAGAATAACACATTTTTATGTATAGAAATTTTCTATAATGAACATGTATTATATGCATAATAAAAATAGTAAATTTTTGTAATATAATTTTATACAACTATCTAAAAAAATTATTATTGGAAGAGAACATAAGAGTGAAAATCATTGTATTAGGGTAATCCTACCATGATGTTTAGTTTTATATGTGAACTAGGCCAGGTTCTGGCACCCTATAATTTAATCAAATGCTAATCTAGGTGTTGCTGTGGAGGTATTATTAAAATGTAGTTAACATCTATAATCAATCAACTTTATGTAAAGGAAAACACTACTGATCATGTGGGTAGACATGTCCACTCAGTTGAAAATCTTAAGAGCAAAAACTAAGGTTTCCCAGGAGGATGTTCTGCCTCAAAACTTCAGTATCAACTCCTGCCCGACTTTCCAGCCTACTGGCCTGTTCTACAGGTTTTAGACTTGCCAGCCTCCACAATTGTGTGAACTATGTCCTTAAAATGTACCTCTTTATTTCATACATACATATATACACGCACACATGCTCAAACACACACATGTACCCAAACACATGTCTCTTATTGGCTCTGTTTCTCTGGAGAACTCTGACTGATACACTTACTAAATATTTGTTTCTTTTAAATAGTCCTTCATTTAATGATGGCTTATTCATATGTAATTTCTTTAGACTCTCTTCTGTCCTTACTGTAATTGGACACCTCTTTGACTACCTTTCCTACTTATAGTTCATATTTCTAAAGTCTTTCTGTAGAGGCAGAATCTAATGGAGAGCAAGGCCAGAATGAATTATCTTACACGTTTTCTTTTTCCCCTCCCAGCTGGCTATAGAGCAGTGTCAGTGACTGCTCTCGGTCACAAGGTCACAGCAGCCTGTGTTATGCCTCCATCAGCCCTTTGCTGGATCCCAGGAAGCATCTGTATTTCTTGTGCGGTGGCACTGTCAAGAGTGTGCAGGGGACAGAACATTCGATTCCTGACTCAGCTCACTTACTTTCTGGCTGTGTGACCTTATCTAAAGTTACTTAACCTCTCAGTGACTCAGTTTCTTCACTTGTAAATTAAAGATTTTTATTCAACCAAACCTGCAGGGTTACGGTGGAGATGTCAAATATAATATGTAGATTTTCTAGTGCATAGCAGCAGTCCCACAGATGGTCATTACTATTACTATATCCTTGAGGAGGAGGATGGACTTCAGAAAAGACTATTGATGCATGTCAACCCCCTAGGCAGTAGAGATGCTGGTCCACCCCCACCTCCCAAATCTGACAAAAGGTAAAGAAATTATGCTTGCAAAGCACACTGAACCCTTAAAAGAAACATAGGGTTCATTGTCATTTACTATTACTACCATGTTAGTAGAGAATAATAGATTAATCAACTATAAATAAGTAAAGGACACAGAAATTGCTATCACACAGAAATTTTGTTTCTCCAGGAGATATGAAGGAAGTAAATAAATAACCCTCTCTACGTCCCCCCCCCCACCCTTGTTACCTTATTTATAATTCTCTTGGGCTGGTACCTTTTTGCACTACAGTAACCAGATTCTTCTAGGCCAAGGACTCAGTACTAGTCAGTTTTCAAGTATCTGCATGTGGAATATCCACTTAAGGAAGCATCTGCCAGGAAAGTTTTAATCCCAACCTAGCTTTCTTCTAGCACCTCCCTCTCTTTTCTCCCTCCTTCAGCCCTCACCCAGCTGATGTGTACTTAGGAAATGCAAACTAATTTTAAAATTCGCTGGAGCAAAAACATGATTAGAATAGTTAAGTCTGCTGCCAAAAATAAAATTAGCTAATGCATTCCATATATTTAGATTTCCAAAATTAAGTTGAAATGATGCTTAGTTCATCCAAAGTTTGGGTTTATACACATCACCCCATATCTCTGCTAGTGGACGCTACTTTTTCTGGCAGCGATACATTTGGTTCTCTTGTGAATGGCATCACCTTTTCCATAGCCCAGGGCAATGTTGTTACTCTCTCATTCTGCTAAAAGTGAGGTCACAGCCCCGTGGGGGATGGTGGAGAAGAAACTCCTTGATGCTAGGGAGGAGGACAAGACCAGAGACACTGCAGGCCTGTCTAAAGTAAACATCTGCCATTCTCCAGTGCCCTCTACCCAGCCTGCCAGGCAGCCAGCTGGGGAAAGGGGCCCAGTGAAGGTACCCCAGCTGCTGGCACCAAAAGAGATACTCTCAGGGCTCCTAAGCTCTTTGCTGCCTTGAGGATGCTCATAGCCTCTTAGTGGAGGCAAAATCAGTAGCATAACACACATTACAAAATAAATGAGTTATTAAATTTAATGTCATAAACTAACTAGAAGGAGAGACTCAAGAGAGAAACCATCAGTGTGTGCTGGAGTGGTTCTCACAGTGGAGAAGGCACTTGAGTTAGGAGTGGGCTAGATTATTGGGAAAAGAAGGGAATTTCTGGTGAAGGAACCAACCTTAGTAAATGCCAGAGTGTAGAAATGAGCAAGCCTGATTGTGGGAAAACAAAAGAAGTTAGCCTGGAAAGGACTAGTGGGAAATACTGGTGTGTTAAAAACCTTTTTGGTTGCAAGGAACAGAAAGCAATTTGATCTACTTTAAGAAAAAGGGGGAATTCATTTTAAGAATTTAGCTTAAAATAGCTGGACTTCAGAAAGGAAGGGTCCAGCTCACCACAACTGGAACTTGGACATACCAATATATTTCATTCCTTCACATTTCCTAATATATATATATATATATATATATATATATATATATATATATATTCTTATATTCTTTTTCTTCTTAAGAAAGAGAACCATTAGTGTTTTGGGTTTCTTCAGATAAATCTCCTAAGAGATTGAGAAGTACAGATGGTAGTTACAAAATAGGCACAGGGATGTAAGTCAAGCTTAGGAAATATCCTCTATAATAAAAGGCTAATATGCAAATCGACCGAATGGCAGAACAACCGATTGCTATGATACGCACTGACTACTAAGGGGCAGATGCTCAATGCAGGAGCTGCCCCCTGGTGGTCAGTGTGTTCCCAAAGGAGGAGCACCGCTCAGCCAGAAGTCCTGAGTCAGACTCATGGCTGGCGAGTGCAGGAGTGGTGGTGGGAGCCTCTCCCACCTCCATAGCAGCACTAAGGAAGTCTGACTGATGGTTTAGGCCTGCTCCCCGTGGGCCTAAGCCATCAGTCAGACATCCCCTGAGGGTTCCCAAACTGCAAGAGGGTGCAGCCCAGGCTGAGGGACCCCCCTGAGTGCACAAATTTCATGCACCGGGCCTCCAGTAGTTAATAATATTGCAAGAACTATGTATGGTGTCACTTGGGGTACTGGAAATGTTGAGGGGAATCTTGTGTAAAGTATATGATTGTTTGGTACAACTGAAACCCATACAAAATAAAATTGAACAATAAAAAATAAAAACAAAAAAAAAAGAAAGAAGCCCATTTGGATAACACACTTGGGGATCCTTATAATTTCTTTCTCCTTCTGTTGACTAATTTTGGTACTTTTCCTTTTCTGATAGATTAGAAAAATGCCCCAAGCGTCTTATCTTCTAATCAACACAAGATTTCCTTTACAGAGAATTGAAATTCAGCTTTTGTTTGAATAATGGAGAGCTCCTTGCTTTGTAAGGCATCCCTTTCACTGTTATCTTAACTTGTTAGGAAGTTCCCTCTAAAATGATAATGCTTTAATTGTACAAATTCCCATTTGTTTATACTTCACATCAAAAGAGAGCTTTGAGTTTTCCATTCTTTTGCTCAAACTCCCCAAATGGTACCCAACCACCTTGTGAATAATAAAAAAAGTAAAAGGAAATAGGGAAATTTGTTTTAAGGAAACAAGGGCATTTCATGGGCTCAGGACTCAAGGCTGCATGGCAAGCCACATCAGGTTCCAGGAGGGCCTTGCCGTGTCTCTTGACTCCACTCTCTATGAATCTGCTCCAGCTTTCCGTCTTTCCATTCTTATGGCCTATGTTAACTGCACCAGCATCTTGAGTTCTCTCCTTCCCTCTCCAGCTTACTGGCTGTTACTCTGCCTCAATTCAAATTCCTGGGTGAGAGAGAGAAACCTGTTGGTCTAGGCCTGGTCCAATCCTATATAATAAAGAGCTAATATGCTGATTCGACCGAAGAGCAGAATGACCTTCTGGACGAAGCCGGGGCTGCGAGGGCTGAGCCCCTTGCATGAATTTCGTGCATCTAGCCTCTAGTCAATTATAATGGACAAGGGGTGTCACATGGTGCAAGTGAAAATGTGGCGGCTGGTTCTCCTCCTAGCGGGTAGGAGAAGGTAGCCCTAGAGAAGGAGGAAAAGAGTTGATTGTTCAGGTGAGTAAGATTCACTAAGACAGTCCTTCTGCCATTTGGTTTTTCTGCCTGAGTCTTTGTGGAACTGGGTGAAAATATTTCATTTGGCTGGGATTCTAGAGGGTTACCTTAGTTTCAACAAATATTAAAAATTCCAAATTTTGAAGCAGAGAAATTGTGTTGCGATCATTCACTTCATAAAAAGGATTATGCACTTTTGAGGAGCCACACCAAGATTTTTTTCCACTTTAAATGATACTTTCCCATTATGTCCCTAGTTATGCTCATCTGATTTAGGATGACTCTGCTTTCCTTGATTTGGGGGAAGCAGTGGGTCCAGGATCGCTCCCCTGGCACCCTCAATGCTGAGAGGACCTGGGAGGGAGAGATGGTCACTGCATTTGGCCAAGGCTGCCCACTGGCTAGGATATGAGCTTTGTGAGGGCAGAGATAGGCCCTCTGCTCACCTTTGTATCTAGCCAGTGTGTGACACAGCTAATACATGCTTACTGAGCTGAATAAATACATTCAATTTCCATATAGAAGCAATTCATAGCCAAGGAGTAGCTTAAGGAGAATATAACTGTACTGTAAGTAGGAGAAATGATAATAAGTCCCTTCCTGCAAAAACATATAGGGCACTGCTTCTTCTAGTTCTGCCAGCAGTGTGTCATATAGGCTGGATGACCCCACCCCTGTGCAGTCTCAGGTCACACTTGGCCTTGATTCACCTCAGATACTGCCCTGAGACCTCAGTGATGTTCCCTTCCCAAAGGGGAGCCTTGCGCTACGCAGACCCAGGTGCCACTGCCTTTTTTCAGGAAAGGCAGGAAGCTGACTCCGGTCACCTTCGAGAAAAAGCCACCCCTTCCTGGTGGCCTGGGGGAGGCTGGGTAGTGAGGAGAAGGACTGGTCACCCTCCACCAGCCAGCCGTGAGGCTCAGCCCTCCAAACGGAGCCCGAGGTGACAGGCTGTCCAGGGGATGGCCCACCCGGGCGAACTCCTTGCCTTGGATCAGGAGAAGGCGACAAATGAGACAAAATGAAAAATATAATGATGCATATTATATTAATCATCCTCCCTTTTTCTGACACGATAAATCTTCCCTTTAAACTCATGGTGGCGATTGCATCATCTCCCTCTCTCCTTGAAACAGCACAGATTAAGATAAAGTGATAGTGCTGTGTCAAAGAGAGCTTTACTGCCACACTTGGGATACAAAGAGAGAGGTTAATTTATCATCGCTGGGGAGAACTGACAGAAGAGAGATATACTACCGAAAGGGGATTTAGCACAGGGCCAAGAAACTTCACACTATTTTTACCATCTGTCACATGCTCTAATAAAGCAGGGCAAAATATGAAGAAAGGAAAAATGAACTATCAAACACTGATGTAATGCAGCCCATAAATCTAATTTAATTACTTTGCATGGAGACAGGTCCTCGAGTCTGTGTGAATATACTGGATTTTCTTGGCAACTTAACAACTAAGTGTTTTAATAACATCACACTATAATTTATTCTGCTTGAAACACAAAACCCCTTTTGTGAGAGTTTCATTTTTGAGAACTGTTAATTTTTTCGGCTAATGTCAAAACTGGCATAAATTCACATGTGAACTTGAAGCCTGACTGTGAAAAAGGCTTAGGTTACTGCATGCCTTTTTATTGTTTGGCACTTCCCCCCCTTCTGCATGCATTAGAAATAATTGGGCTTTGTTGATGACTTAGGTGAAGAGAGTTGTCTTGCAATTAGATTTTAATATAATGACAAAGGGTGTGTGAGGGGGAAATCTTTGTAAAATATAAAGTCGTAAGAAAATGCAAAGGCGAAAGAAAAATCCTCATTTTCCTGGCAGAATAGCAAAACCCAGAATGCAGTATTTCTGGTATCAGGCTGTCCCCAAGACCATGAAAATTTTGCTCTGGAGGATGTAAGATTCCAGGGCAAAAGGGATGCTGGGAAGGCAGGTCTGTCCTAGAGGGAGCCACCGGGAGCAGAAAATAAATCAAAAATAAAATTAATATTCATCGGGTGTCTTCCCGAATTTGGATGCAGTTACAGAAATTATTGTTAATAATGAAAGCCATATATCAAAGGTTATAAAATTCATCTGTGTTAGGACACTATTTTTTTTTAGGCTTTGTTCTGAACCATTAAAGATGACATATTGCATTTGTGTATAATCAGATACATTTAAGTGTGATTCTAACCTAAACTGGCAATTTTGGCATTGAACTCGAGTTTTTAAATGGGGGCTGTGACACTATGGTCCAGAGAAGGTCAGCTGAACCCATCCATTCTCTCCTGACCTCACTCCGCAGGGCAGGATGGATACGTAATTAGTTAGATCATCAGTGATTCATGTTGGGAAAATAAAACTCTGAGCCTCTTGACAAATTCAATTGAAATATAATGAGGATAAAAAGATAAAAAAACAAAAACAAAACCCTATTCCTTTCCCCACCTCAAAACCCCAAGCCCTCACACTAAAAGAAAACCTGAATGCAGAGATATACAGTCTGCTGAGGTTCATTTCTTTATTCCTTCAGCAACACTTCATAAATCCTCACTATGAGGAAACCTCTGTACTGCACACTTTGGGGCATATGCACTCTACTAGCAGGAATACAATAGACAGAAAAATGACTACGGTTTAGTACATTCTAAGAAAGTTTAACCTGATGGACAACATTGCTGGAGTTCATGGAGGGGGTAGGCAGATTTGGAGCTGGTTGTGGTATGGGCCTTTGTATAAAACAGAAGTGATTCATCTGGAAAATTATAACCAGTATTAGACCCATCAGGAAATTGACCACAATATTCGTCTTGTTGGATATTTATGACTGCCACTGGTGATTTGGTGTGTGTTAAATATCTACACTGATTCAAGGGCCTTGAAGCCAGGAAACTGAGGTGCAAAGTTTGTCAGAGAAGTGCTTTCAAATACATTTCTCCTCATGGCTTTTTTTTTCCTGAAGTTCATACTCCCCTGTTCAGACTTGGAAAACACTCAATTCTTGTGGTTTCTTCTTCTGTTGAATTTGTGTGGGAGAAAAATGTACAGCCTTGAACTCTGAATGAAGGCCAGTGTAGAAAGTAGTGGTTTTCAGCTGTGCTATTTCAAATGCTCGCGTTGGTATTTTTAAAGACTTCCCACATATTCGGTTACTGACCTGAGGCCTGGAATGGTGAACATTAAAAATTAAAAAAGAAAAAGAAAAAATCAAACTGCCAGTATTTACTTATGAAATGACTTGGTTATAGCCCAGCAATCCAACTGCCTTAAAATTAGTGTACAAATTGAAAGTTTGAAGGGTTTCTTTTTTGGCATTTTGATTTCCTCATCTGAAAAATGGGGATATTAATACCTACCTCCTGGGGTTGTTGTGAGGATGAAATGTGCCTACATATGTAAAGCATCGAGCACACTGAAATGATGGCTGCAATTAGTATTTTATGATTATTATTTTGATTTCACTACCTCTCCTTCGCTTCCTCTCTGGGTTTCCACCCGCCCCTTCTCCCTCACCCCTCACACCCTATAAAGTGCTGTTTTTTTACAGACTTGCAGGAATCCACTTCAGTCAGCCTCCCCCTTCTGGCCCAGCCGCAGACTGCAGCCATATCACTTTTTAAAGTTACCCTCAAAATAGGAAATGTAGAGAAAATCAGCCCTATGGGGAGGAGCCAGGTTGCTTTCTGGAAATGGAAAGAAGCCTGGGCAGAGACGTGGAGCACTGAACTCGGTCTGTGCTCTGTGGCAAAAGAAGAAACTGCAAAGAAGCCCATGCTTATAGAAGCCCAGGGAAGGCTTTCCGGTCAAGGAAGTGGAGAGTTGGGGGCTAACCAAGAGTTAATAAGCCCAAAAAAATGTATGATATTGTCTCCTGTAATCGGTAACTGTTAGCCCAAGGGCCTGACACAAGGTGAACTTGACCTTTCATATAAAACAGTTGTGCTTGAACTCTCCATGATGATCCTCAGTTCTTCTTATTCTTCTTTTAACATGTACCTTGCTTTAACCTTGCTGGTCAAGATGACAGATCATTTACACGCACACATTATGCAGGACTGCCCCAGGTCTGAACTGGAAGTGCATTAGCACCCGGTGATTTGAGCAGCTGAGAGAACCCCAAACAGCCCACACCCACAACTGGAAAGAGTGAGGTTTCAAGGAAACATCTTAAAACCACATTGGTCTCTGTTGTGACACCCAAGAGATGCTGAGTCACACTGAATTTTTATTTATTTCTTTTTGCTTTAAATTAAAAAAAAATATATATTTTATTAAATTTTTTTACAGAGAGGAAGGGAGAGGAATAGAGAGTTAGAAACTTCGATGAGAGAGCTGCCTCCTGCACACTACCAACTGGGTATGTGTCCACAACCAAGGTACATGCCCTTGACCGGAATCGAACCTGGAACCCTTGAGTCCGAATGCCAAAGCTCTTTGGTTTGACTGAGCCAAACCGGTCAGGGCATTGCTTTTAAATTTTTATTAAGTTTATTGGGGTGACATTGGAGATTAAAGTGATAGAGGTTTCAGGTGTATAATTCTGTAATACATCATCTGCATATTGTATTGTGTGTTCACCACCCAAAGTCAAGTCTCCTTTCATCACCATTGCCACACTGCATTTTAGAAATTTGTCTCCATCCTCTTCCCAGTTGCTTGCTAATGTCCATTTTGTTCATTCATTTATTCATTTAGGCAGCACACATTTGGTGCATCCTTATTGTGTGATGAGCATTATGGTAGGAGCTGAGAATACTAAGAAAGAGTAAATTGGCCTTGTCCATTGCATTGAGTAGAGGAAAGGACACAGACACAAACTCCCTTAACCACAGTGTGATATGCAAACCATGATACAATAGAAGTCTGATCAAAGAGAGGACGAAACTCCTTTTCGAGGATGGGGGAAGGTTTCTAAGAGTGTCATTTGAGCTGGGACAGCAGATGAGTAGCAACTGTCTCAGGTGTAGGAGTGGGAGAGACGACATTTCCACTGGAGGGCACAGCATAAGCACAGGTTTAGGAGAGTGATTAGTGTATGATAGCTTTCGGGCCTCCATAGTCTGTGATTCACTGTTAGGTAAAGTCACAGGCAGGCAGGAGATGAGTTAAAGAGCAAGTAAATCTCTAGGTGCCCAGTTACCTAGACCTTATTCTTCAAATACTAGGGTCCAAGGAGAAGAAAGAATGGGAAGTTCTGTTGGTTCTGCCCATTGCACATGTGTTTGAGCTCTAGAGGTCTTGAGAATATCATCTGACGTTCACACCCTGAGGGTTGGTGGCCAAGCTTGGCACTGCCTCTTTGGACAAAGAAGAGTTTGTTTTGATGTACCGAAGGGAGGCGTTGAAAATCCCCACTCATGGCCAGTGTATTCCTGCGAACTAGGTCAAAGCACTTTATTGAAGGATCATCTAAGTATCCCAGGTCACAATCACAACTGACACTTACTGAACACTTGCCCTGGGCCCACCCCTGTTCTAAGTGCTTCAGTGAACCCTTACAGCAAAACGAGAGAGTAGACTATTGCCATATCCATTGTACCACAGAAGAAACTGTGGCACATACAGGTGGGGTGACTTGCCCAAGGTCACAGGACTATTAAGTGGCAGAGCACCATTATCCACTCAGTGGAGAGAAACCACTGTGACACATTTACCATCTAGGTGCTCCATCCATGCACATCCTCTCATGGTATCACAGCACGGTGACTCCATGAGACAGGCATGACCTTCATGCTGCAGATGAAGACACTGAGGCTCAGAAAGATTCAGTTACTTATTGTCAAAGAGCCAGTCACTAACAAACGCGGCATTTAAACTTAGGTGGGCCTGACATCAAAGCTGATGTCCTTTCCACTCTACCATGTTGAATTTCCAAGAAGGAATCTCAGCTGCTCCTTTCCCTGCCATTTAAGGAGGAAGGATTGATCACGCATTTCACTGAACAGCTGCTTTCCTTGTGGATGATCATCCAGGAACCCCCTCTTTGCTTCCTGCCTGGAATACAAGGCCGATCTTTACTACCAAGATGGTGTATTCTGGACATGGGCGATTTTGTCCTGCCACCTTTGTTCCCAATAAGGTGGAGGCAAACTCCATGCAGTCATTGTGGGTGGGAAGTGAATCATAAATACATAGGTACATTATTTCAAAAGAATTCAAGAGCCACATGAATTAGAGGTGTTCACCTTAGAGAAGGTGTACCTATTCATAGACTTCTGTTAAGTAGGCAATTCCTGAAGTGTGTTTATGGGAAGGGTCAGCAAATGTTTTCTGTAAATGGCCGGATAGCAAATATTTTAGGGTTTGTGGGGCACATGGTCTCTGTCACATGGTTTCAATTCTGCATGGTAGTACACAAGCATCCATAGATAATACATACATAGAATCAGCATGACTGCTTCCTAATAAACCCTTATTTAGGAATACTGATATGTGAACTTCACATAATTGTCATGTGTCACAAACTATCATTCTCCTCTTGATTTTTTCCAACCACTAAAAAACATAAAAACTATTTTTATTTCACAGGTAGTACAAAAACTCACAGTAGGCTGGGTTTGACCCATGGATCACAGTTTGCATGGAGTTTATAAAATTTTATTATGTACTTACTAAGAAATCTAGTGTGTAAATCAAAACACAAGGTACGGTTATTGTAAACTGTTTAATTACCTTTTTTTAAAAAACAAAACAAAACAAAACACAGTGCTTCATTTAGTTGAGTGTTCTGAATACCCTTGCATCCTAGAATGCCCAGAAAGTCACAAATCATATTCTGTTGAGCATAAGTTGACACTTTCCACACTGAAGATGAATTTATGGTGATGTTTGGGAATGCTGACTGTTAGGGTCAATGAAGGAAGAATGCATGAGGCCACCGTGTTAAGGGATAATACATTGATTAGGTCATCTGGAGACCAGATGGGATGAGCCCCAAAATGGCTCCAGCACCCAGGGATGGTGACTCAGAGGTCTTAAAGGACTCTATGTGGGCTTTTTCAGCGGGGAACTCCCTGTGTGGGTCCAGATCCTGGGAAAGTCTGGAGGGGAAAGATAATGGTTTTAGCAAATGACAGTGGTCTAAGCGAAAGAGAATGTCTGTTGAGAAGTGGTCCAAATGTCAGTTCCCAGGGAAGGGGGTATCGATTCAATTATTTGATTACACCTAACACTGACCACTTACCTCCAAGTTTTTGTTCTATGGAAATGTTCTGTCTGGTGTGTTCATGACTCGAGAAAAGGGGTTGTCTGGCCAATCTTCAGATTGACTCACAATATCACCCTTCGGATCAAACTCATTATTTTCTCATTAAGGACCTCATGGTCATTTTCAAGGTTTGCTGTACCTTTTCCAATCCAGATTAGAAAGATGGCATTTCTGAAAGTTGTTAGGTAACTTGGGGGAGCCGCGGCAGTTCTTTGGGCCCTGATAAACAAAGATCTCTAACAGGACCCAGGCCTTGATGCAGCTCAAAGAGAAAGCACAAATTGGAATTTGGTGGGGGGGGAGGGGGCAGTGTAAGTAGAACAGTCCCTCTTAAGTCGTCCCCCTCCCCCCCGCCCCTGTGCTACTTTCCTCTCTGTTTTCTCATTTGCCCTGGTGGTTGGCATTTTCTTTAGAATTCACTGTGAACTGGAGTCTGGTTTCCATAGCAGTAGTTTTGCTGTCTCAGCATTGACCCCTTGCCCCTCTCATTCCTCTTTGCCACTGTTTTCTTATTAAATTAAAGAGCAGAGAAGATGAGCCTTCTTGGTCTGCTGTGTCCCTGGTAAAGAGTTATCCAAGTCCTGCTGGTATGGGTCGGCTGGCCTGGAGTCCTGAGGGAAGAGACTTGGAGTCCAGACATGCTCCTCTAATTGCTGACCCTTGAGGACAGGGCCAGTGCCCTGGGGTATAGAGGGCATGTGGTGTACTGATCTTACCTGTGCACCTCCTCCCCAAAGAGAAGATCCATATCTCACCAGACATAGATGGAAGGAGTGCCAAAGGGGCCGCTCTCCTGGGAATTCTGTCACTTGTCTAGGAAACCTGATCTGTCTTTCACAAGGATGACCGCTTGATTTTTTTTTTTTTTTCAATCCTCTCTCTCTTATCACTAAGGGAAGACTGGGCAGGGGATTTATCTAAGATCAAAATTTGATTTTGTCACTGGAGCTTCTCTTTCTTCTGAGACCCACTCCTGTCTGTGCCCCAAGGTGGATGGTGCTGAGGGATAGGAAGGTGTGGTCTGCTGCAAGTGTTGAGTGATGAAAGATTCAAGCCCTGGGTACAAACTCAGGGGTGTGGTTAACTCAGTGTGAGAAGGACAGCTTTCCCTGTCTTCAGTTTTGTGCTGTATTTAGGAGCCATGCACATTGGTGGAGGCGGGGAGTGGAGATACATGAGATTTCCAGATCCTGGGTACATATGGATCATGGGTGAGATGGTTGTAGCAGAAATAAGGAACGAAAGGTTGCCTTTTGTTACATTCCCCCTGCTCTAGTTTCCTTCTTCTCTGGGTGGCCTGTGCCTACATATGCCTTTGTCTCTTCCTGCCGCAGGACTCCACCAGGCTGACCCCATTGGTAGGAAAATGAACTCCACCTTTGGGGTATGTTTTGAGAGGTGTCAGAAGGCTCCTGTATCAGTTAGTCAATGCTACAAAGACACTGCGTAACAATCACTCAAAACTCAGTGGCTAAAAATAACAATCATTTATTCTCATGACTCTGCAGGTCAGCTGGAGTTGACTGGGGCTGGGTGGATCTCTGTCAGGCTTTATGGGTCCATGTGGCTCTGCTCCACATGCCTCTCATCTTCCTCACGAGACCAGTGGACTAGCCTGGACATGTTCCTCGCATGGCAATGCCAAAGGTGCAATAGCAACAACGGAAATACTCAATGTCATTGGACAAGGAAAGTCACATGGCCAAACCCAAAGTCAAGAGGCTGGGAAATAGAAGCACCCAAGGCGGGGAGGATACTGCACAGTTACACCATGAAGACCACCAATAGAGTAAAAGGATGTAGAATTAGGGCTGAAACACCAAAAATATCTCCCCCCAAGGACCTTTGGCCTGCCTTAAAATTCCTGCTATTGAAATTACTCCTTTGTGCTATGTCTGGTGTGACTCGGTTGGAGTATTATACTGTGCACTGGAAAGGTTGTTAGTTGGATTCTCAGTTAAGACAGATGCCCAGGTTGCAGTTTGAGCGCTAGTGGGGGTGCCTGTGGGAGACAACCAATCGATGTTTCTCATATACATTGATGTTTCTCTCTCTCTCTCTTTACCTCCCCTCTCTCTAAATTCAGTAAAACATATCCTCAAGTGAGGATTAAAAAATTTACTCCTTTGTATTAAAATATTGTCTGCATGAGGCCTTGTGAAGGATAGGATATTTATACATAATTCCTTAACTCTTCAACGGTATTAGGCAATTAGCCAATGGACAAAGTGTTCTGAGGGTATGGGGCTCAGGACAGAGACATTATGCAGGGAAAGCATAATGTGGGCTGGAATCACCCTGCTCCTCCCATTCCAGTCCTTTGTACCTACCCACCTGTATTTTCACCATGTTAGGAGAGAGCTACAGAAGTTCTTCATTTGCCCAAGGAGACGTTAAATCATTATAGGTGGCTAGACAATTCCTAGGTTGGAAACATTCAGAAAACAGCAGTTAAGTCTGTAGGAAACACATCCTTGGCTTTTCAGTGATGTCAGAATGTTTGTCTCTTTTTGTTTCTGTTTGGGCACGCGGAGCACATGAGGATGGGTGGGCGGCTGAGTGGGAGTGTGGAGGTCTGTGTTTGTATGCATGTGTGTTGTGTTCATGTTTTTGCCAATATGCCCATCTCAGTCACATTCAAAAAATCTGTCTTCTTAGGCTGGAAACAGAAAGAGGATTTCATTATTAGACAAGATTATCACCAAATAGTTTTCTTTTTACAAAATGTGATTTAGGAGGATCAGACCGTTTCCAAATTCACTTAATGAGAGGGTTGTGTGTGTGTGTGTTGTCAGTGTGCTGTGTGTTGTCAGTGTGTTGTGTGTTGGGGGTAGGGTGTAATTAGAGATGTCTTTTATTCTGCAACCTCTCTGATTCTATTTCTGCTACTACTAAAATGAATTTGGTAAATTATATTAGAAATTATATAGTTATAGAAAAACTGCACATCTTAATTAATTACACATTACTTCTAGTAATAAGCTCTCTCTGCCTACATCTCCATCTATATGTAATTTTTAGTCTATGGAGTACCTAGTATTGCTGATCTTTTTTCTTTAGAGGTGGGGGACGGGGAGGAAGAATGTTCTTTCGCTTGCTTGAAAGCAATGAATCCTTCTGCATTGAAATTCAGTTGTAGTTCATAGCTGGGTAGATTGGTTCCTGGTGAGTACACCACCCCCCAGTGCTATCCCCTAAAAAACCTCAGAGCATGTATGCATAAAGGAGATGGTAGATTAGGTTACTGGGAAAGGAAATGTACAAATGTACCTTTGCAAGAAGATTAACTGATGGTAGCAGCAAGTTGCTGATGAAGGCAGTTTGTGTAAGAGCAGGCCCTAGCTGCCGGGGCCCATCTGTCTCTGCTGTCACTCTCTCCCTGGCTGCCTGTGCAGCAG
>PVJC01032847.1:17500-19682 GCA_004026665.1 Murina feae
TCTATTTATTAGCCCTTCAACTAACTTTCTTTCCCCAGATGGAGTCCTGTTTCTGAATTTGACTCTCATAGTTCCCTTCCTCCCACTGCTCTGATGGTTCCCCTGGCTCTCTGTTGTCCCTTCCTTTGTCTCTCTAAGCCCTTTAAGTCTGAAGAGAGAGAGACTCCTGTTTACCCTACGGGTTCTGCCCTTGTACACGGACTCACCAACACTTCTCTCCCCAGCCAGCTTGGGGTACCCAGGATTTCTCTGCTTAGGCCTACCATTATCTCTTTAGTTTCAGTCTGCCTTCACCTTTTCCACCCCCAACCAACCAACTTTTCCTGAGCACCTATGATAGAAAGCACTGCGCTGGATCTGAGGAGGAAACACAAATGAATTGAATGTGGGTCCTGCCTTTCAAGAGATTATAGACTAGAGAAAGCCACGTGTACAAGCCACTGATAGCGATGCCTGTCATGAGAGAAGAGCAAAGGAGCTGTGGGAGTTCAGAAGGAAGGCGATCACTTCCGTCTGGGCACATAGGAAGCTTATGGAAGGCTATGAACTTGTGGCAATGGTGGAAAGGATGTGGCAGGCAGAGCAAATGTCAAGAGCAAAATGGTGATGATGGGGTGACCTGAGTGAGTTTAGGGGAACAACTGGAGACAGAGCTGGGTAGTCATCTTGGGACAGATAACAATGGGTCTCCAATGTTCCCTAAGGAGTTCTGGCTTATTTTGAAAACAATGGGTCATTATTGAATATTTTTTGAGTCCAAAATGTCATAATCAGAGCTGGGTAAGGAAGAATGCTGGGAGCCAGGGCTGTGGTGGAAGGTGTGAGTGGAGAGGCATGGGAATAAACTGGAGGTCAGGGAGGAGATCATCCTGGGGTTCAGAGGAGGGTGGGATAAAGGGGGGTAGATCTTTCTCACTGTGGAGAGGCAATGCTTCTTGAGCAGCTGCCCTTCAAGCTTCCCTTGAGCTCAGGGCTGGGGAAGGAGGATTCCTGCAGGAAGTTTCTGAGTGGAGCCAAGTAATGATCATAGTCGAACTTTCCTCTCTGGTGAGTATTCTCTGACACCTGCAAAGGAGGTTTTACATTGAAGATACAGGAACTGATATCTACTCCTGTGTTTCAGAAACTGTGCAGCAGAAGGCTCACTGAGATGACAAGCTTGTTGAATGCAGTTCAATAAAAAAAAACAGAACCCAGTGATAGATGATAGTTTCAGGAAACCCACTGTTACACCGTGAGAGAGTTTCTGTACATCAGTCAACTATTTCTTAGGTGGACATTGATTCTCCCATCTCCCCATCTCTGCCCAACTCCTACCCCAACAAAAATATAAACAATTTACATGTATGAAATGCATTATCCAACACAGGTAGCCATAGGGAAAGAAGGAAATTCTGTTTATTGAGGGCTTACTATGGCTAGTTCCTTACATGCATTGTTTATTATAATTCTTACTTTACTGATGAGGATACTAAGGCTTAAGGATGCAAAATAGGAGTCCAAGTTCAAGTGGCTAGTAAGTGGCAGGCAGGGCCATGTGTAAAAACTGGATCTGTCCGACACAAAAACCATGCTCTTTCTCTTGACCCCCAAGACTTGATATTATTACAGGGGAACTTACTAAATAGCATATTTCTTGATTGGACAATCTTACGCTCAGGTGGGACGTATGTTTATCCTCCGGCTCTAAAGGAGCCTGCCCTGCCCCTATCCCCTTCTCATACCATCCTGCAGGATGGTACTTGCTATTGGGAGTGGTGCTTAGTAGTAACATGAGCTTTGCAATATGCCATGATCTAGGTGCTTAACACCAGCATGCTGAAAGGGTTCCACTGCTCCAGCCACGTGATATTTAGAGAGTTTCTACAGAGATCTCTGCTCTTGGCTGGAACGAGACTGGAGAGTACACACCCAAAAAAGTAGACTTTGGCCAACAAGGTCGGACATGCCGTTGGCAAGGCTCGTTATTTTTGTGTTTCCCAGGACCAAGCCACCTTCCTGGGAAAGAGCTGCAGAGAAAAGGGGGCAAAAGTACCTGCACATCAGTCTGTGCCCAGAGAAATTGAGAAGGGCTGCTCTCCCATCACAGGGAGGAATCATCTCTCATTTGCCAGATTAGCAGAAGATTCCCAAACCTGCCAGCCTCCATCTGGGGGAGGTTCTGCAGCCTGAGCACCGGGCC
>PVJC01032848.1:0-19714 GCA_004026665.1 Murina feae
ACCACGAGGCGGGGTTTTCCCTGCTTTCTGGTGGCTGGAGGAAGATGGGCAGTAGGCAAGCTTGGGAGGCAGGCCGCACCCAGCCCTGGCCACAGCTCAAAAAAGAGAACAACATGCAGGGGAGGGCAAGAGTCTGAGAGATCAACATAGAGGGCGTGCCTGCTCCAAGCCTCCACGGTGTGCCTGGCGGCAGGCCCCCGGCAGGTAGACACACACAGGAGGACTGCTCCGAGCCTCAGATGCGGTTGGGGGCAGGTCCCCAGTGGTGACACGCACACACACACACACACACACACACACACACACACACACACACAGAAGGCGCCTGACAGACTGGGGCCATCATAGGACATCCACTGAGGGGTCCCAGACTGTCAGAGGGCACAGGCCGGGCTGAGGGACTCCCTCCACCCCGAGTGCACAAATTTTTGTGCACCGGGCCCCTAGTGTTACCTATAACTCTTATGTGTTATCTGGGTTATACATCACACTTTAGATAGTAAGAATATCATCTAAAGAAAAAAAAAATAGCTGTTTTTTTAAAAAGCTAAGAAACAAAAAGTCTTTCACAGCACTTAAAAAATTCTGAGGCCAAATTTATTCATTTATTTGGCTTTCAGCAAGCAACTGGTTAGTCCCCAGCAGTATTATGTAAGCTTACTTAAGAATGCAAAAGAGCTCAGAGAGCCAAAATTCTATTCCTATTGCCAGGGACCACAGCAAATGAAGATAGCAGTCCCCCCAGTACAAGTGGGGTGGTCTCCTATATTCCTTTGGAACACCACCACTGAACTTAAAAATAAATATTATAGCCCGGCCAGTGTTGCGCAGTGGTTCAGCATCGACCCATGCACCAGGAGGTTGCCAGTTCAATTTCCTGTCAGGGCACATGCCCAGGTTTCAGGCTAGATCCCCAGTGGGGGGCATGCAGGAGACAGCCAGCTGGTGTTTCTCTCCCATTGATGGTTTTCTCTCTCTCTCTCTCTCTCTCTCTCTCTCTCTCTCTCTCTCTCTCTCTCTCTCCCCCTTCCTATCTCAGAAATCAATAAAAACATATTACAAAAATAAATATAACTTAGAAATGAATCCTCTACCTAGGATCTATAAAACATCCTTCAAATACCATTTCAGAAAAATCATCCTCTTTCCCCATTCCACCAACAAGTGATACAAAAGGAACAAAAGACTTTCACTTCATGAAAGACAAGAAGAATTTTCTAGTATCTGAAAATAATGTATAAACATTTACAACAGATACTTTCCACCACATCCTGGGAAGGTACAGTTACTTGTATAACCTAAGCACAAGTATCTATCTCTACTAATAATAGACTAGGGCCGTCACGACCAGACGGATGACCAGACCCCCCTTTCCTCCCCAGATCAGGGGTGTGGCTGGCCTTCAAACTGCAGACGGCCATTGGCCCAGTCCGGCCAGAGCCCCAGAGGAGACCCCCACCAGGATCGGGGTCATGGCTGGCCTTTAAACTGCGGCAGCCCCCAGCCCCAGGAGGCCTCCTGGCCAAGGATGCCTGAGTCTGTTCTGGACCTAGGGCCAGGCTCTCCCTGCCAGCAGCTTGGAAGCCGCCAGTCTCTAACTGCCAGTCTCAGGGAGGTGGGAGTGCATCCACTGTCTACCAAAAGGTAAGACCATTAAACCATTAAACCATTCACAGTCTCAGTGCAGGCACAGGTCCATGGCTGATGGTGTGGAAGCCAGACCAAAACAAAACAGCAGAAACACCCTGCCCACCTCGGCGGGTGCAGCTGAAGTCCATGCGGGCCTGGGCAGTGTAGAAAGTGCTACCTTCTCTGGGGTCTTGTGCTGGCACCACCGCCTCACTCACCCTTAAGCCTCGCTGAGTCCTGACAGCAAAGTGTGTAGGGCATCCTGCAGGACTTGTGCCATTCTGGGTGCTTTTGCCCAAAGATACCCTTTGGAATGAATTCAGAGCCACATCTCACTTCCCACAAGACTGGAAGAACCATGTAAAAGGAATTTGACAAAAGCTTTCCACATCTCTGTTTATTCTTTTGAATCCATAAAACGACCTTAAAGCATTCGGGCCACCTAAGAAAGAATGCACTTTCTGGCAAGAGCATGCAGGATTCTTTTGCCCAACAGGTTAAAGAAAGCAGAGAGCTGGCACAGTGGAAATAGCCCTGGTGCCCTATGAGGAGACCAAAGGAATGGGGTTGCAGAAATTCCATAAACCTCTTGCCACCTTTTCCTTTGCAAACCATTCCATCCAGATCCACTAGGACTGGAGGCAACTGGGATTTGCAGTAAGCAAATCCTGGAGGGCCACTGAAAACATCTGCAATTGATTATAAGACTGGTCTTTATTTATAAAGAAATAAAAGAACAGCTTTATTGAGATATAATTCATATACTGTATATGTCACCTAAGTGTACAATGAACTGTTGTTTTTTTAAAGTAAATTCAGAGAGGGATGTCCGACTGCCAGTTTAAGCCTGATCCCACAGGACATCTGGCAATCGGACATCCTCCAAGGGGTCCCTGATTGGAGAGGGTGCAGACTGGGCTGAGGGACCTCCCCCATTGTGCATGAATTTCATGCACCAGGCCACTAGTCTATATATAAAAGCTTAAGCGACTATTACAACTGGTTGACTGAAGGACTGATCAACCAGTCACTATGATGTGCACTGACCACCAGGGAGCAGACACTCAATGCAGTAGCTGTCTCCTGGTGGTCAATGCACTCCCACAGACATCCTCCTGCAGCCAGCCAGCCTCCTGCGATCCTTCCCCACTTCTGGCTGGCCCCAATCAGGGCCGGATGGCTAACCTCCCATGGTCTCTCTCCCTGACTGGCTGACCAACCTCCTGTGATCCCTCTCCCCACTTGGCCAACCTCCCACAGCCTCTCTCCCCCAGCTGGCTAGCCCCAATTGGCCCCAATTGCCAACCAGGCTGAGCGACCCCACCCGTGCACAAATTTGTGACCAGGCCTCTAGTTTTGTATAAAACCACCCAAAGGACAACCCTACTGAGATGATCAGTCAGCACACAGTGGCCTTGGGAAGTTTTCCAAGAGCAAAATCTGCAAAGAATTTTAACATTTCATTATTTCCATCTTTTCTGAAAATTATTGAATCAGGAAGTCACTGTCCTCTATAAATCTTTATAGGGGAAAAATGGCAGGAATCTACAACAGCTTCCTCATAACACAGCACAACTGCTTGGCTTCCAATCAACATTTCATAATGCAAGTAAATATTATATATTAAACCATATAATTATAAATAAGTGGTTTATTATAGGGAAATCTCCCCAGGTGAACATATCTGTCAGAGACATATTTAAATAAAGGGCCAAATTTACCTTTCATGATGTTCTTTTACCTATAATAAACATATTTCTGAATGGGCAGTATGACATATGCATGTGAATAATGTTTACTCTATACACAGGGGCAATTACTTGCTCTAACTAGGAATATACATTTTAACTTCAACTCTAGTTAGCTAGTACGTCATCAAAAGGCCACATTCCAGGTGGCTACTATAGATTTGTTGTAGTTATTTTTTTCTTTGCACTAACCTTAGGACTTTTTATAATTAGCAAAATGGATGTAAGAAGTGGGGGGTTTGGTTAGTAAAATTATTGGTGCTTAACATACATGATGGGCTAGAATACTCTTACATGTATGTACTAGAAGAATCTAGTGAGCTATGGAGGGCAGACTCGATGAAATGGTTTCTGAGATTTTATTCAAAATCATGCTGTATCCAGGTATGATGCATAGGACTTTGGTTGTCTGATTCCATCTCTCAGGTTAACTGAAGTGCTGCTCTTAGAATAGTGTTGTGTTTATCTCAAGGATACTTCATGTCAGCTCTGTTTGAAGCATCTAAAACATCAGAGATTTGGTATTTTGATGAGCTTCAGAAAAGACACTTATCATTGGTAAGCTTCTTTACTATTTGTAAAAAAATGTGTCCTAAGTATGCTTCTCTATTTGTAGTGGGATAGTCAGGGAGAGGAGCTATAACCCCTACCTACCTCTAAATACTGGTAAACACTGTTCCCCAAATTCAATTTCTTCTTCTGGGGCACACACTTAAACTGCATTTACCAGCTTCTCCTCAACTGGATATAGGCATTCACTGAAGTCTAGCCTAAGGATTGTGAGAGTAAGTAAAGTGTGCCATTTTGCATCATGCTTTTAAAAAAGTAAATGCAGTGTCCTACACTCTCTCCCCACTTCTGTCATTTGGATATAGATACAGATGAGGCTTGGGGAATGGTCCTCCTTCAGAAGGGGCCGGGGTTCTTGAATAGCCATATGGAAACTGACTAGTAATATCTAGTTAGATGTTAATGTAAACTATAAGTATGCTTTTATCGTGTTTCACCCATTATACATTTCTGGGTCTGTTTGTATATTGCACAGATCTTACCCACCATTCAAAGTTAAATCTCCTGTCAACATACAGAAATTTCTAAAGATATTTCCTACCTGAAATTCAAGTGCAGTAAATAATGTTATGTGTTAGTAATAGCACAGGACCAAAGAGAAAGCCTTAAAAAAATAAACTTTGGAGGTGAGAATAGAAGTGTCAATATTCATACAACATAGTCTTCCTAGTTTCTCTTCACAGAGTCAGATATTAGCCACAGGTTGGTTAATAGCCTATGAAGAAGACCCAACTCTTGTCATTTTCCAAAAAATTGCTTTTAACTTCTCAAAGGAGGGTTAGGGCACGTGTTTTAGGACATCTAAAAAAAGTCTTCATGGTTGATTTTGGTTGTAATGCAGGTAGAATAAGAGTTCTTGCTTTTGGTATTATGGGCCTTTAGGGAATCTCTCTTGGGGCACTTTTTTTCACTTGTTCTCCTTATTTCTGGAGCAATCAAGTTAATCACATATAATGTTTCAAGTTCCTGTTGCTATGGGCTCATTTTTTAACATTTGTGTTAAAACATGCTATAAAATTTTTGCCTATGAAACATTGATAGAGAGCATAATAATATCGATTATTTGTCTTTTTTCCTGCCAAAACTACTAAATGCCATAATCCCTTGGCATAAAGGTTTTTTCATGACTATTGTCCTTTAGATCCCTGATATGTTAGGTTGAGGTAAATTGGACTGAAAGAAAATAGCACATTCACTTATTTAAAAACATAAATAATTACTAGGAACAGGCTGAAACAATATCTTTGTGAAGACATTGGGCATGATATTTTTCTTTAAAGTACTTATAATTCAAGGGCTTGCTCAGATGACAAAGTTTGTGTTTCTGTATTTTCCTAAATCTTACATAGCACACTAGAGGTCCAGTGCACAAAATTCATGCACTTGAAGTGGGGGGTGTCCCCTCAGCCTGGCCTGTGCCCTCTTGCAGTTTAGGTGCCCTCAGGGGATGTCCAACTACCTGCTTAGGCCTGTTCCCTAAGTTGGCAGTCAAACATCTTCAGTGCTGCCACAGAGGCAGGAGAGGTTCCCTCCACCGCCGCTGCGCTCACCAGCTGTGGGCCCAGCTTCTGGCTGAGTGGTGCTCCCACTGTGGGAGCACAGTGACCACCAGGAGGGCAGCTCCTGGCATCGAGTGTCTGTCCCCTGGTGGTCAGTGCGTGTCATAGTGACCAGTTGTTCCGCTGTTCTGTCAATTTTCATATTAGCCTTTTATTATATAGGATGACCAAGTGATTTGAGGTAGAGCACATTCCTCAGCCCCTCCTGCCTCCTTGACAGGCAAACTGGCCTGGCTTAACTTGTATTGGGCTTTTTTGTAATAGCAACCTAAGACAGAAACATCTGGAAAAATACCTTGACTGAACTGGTGGAAGCAAAGACCAACATGAAATGGTCTATTGATAATTTCCAGGAACTGACACAGAAAGCAGAACGAAATCATTCAGTTGGTGTGAATCTCGGAGTTCTGAAAACTTGTATATCCCTGCATTGCTATAACAGATAGTTGAAAACTTAGTTCAACAAAGTTGTGGGGGGAAAAAAATCTGTGTGTGTGTGCACACACAAGCATGTCACCTATGTACACACGTCAGCTGACTCAAATCTGTGATCACTATGCACATGGTACATACCTCTAATGGCAAGTACAATGCACCATAAAGATATTTTAAAAATACAAAAACCAGCTGAAGAAACACTGAAGTCCTTCATGACTTGAAGTCAAGAATTGTGTTTGCAAAGCTATACCCTGGTCTCTCACCAGCCTATGTGCCAGAGAGCAAAGGCTGTTTGATTTATTCGTCCTTTCCTCATTGGCTGAGTTAGGGTCTGGCACATAGTTTGCAGTAACCAAAACTCTACAGGGTGAAGAATAAATGAATGAACAAGTAAATGGGAGAATTAAAAATAACAACAACCAAGAAGCTAAGCTTCATAATATAAGTGAATTTGATTCCCCAAGCCTTTCTCATTCACTGTCATCTCCTTGGCCTTTGATAAATACATGAAGAAACAAGGAGAGAAAACAATCCTTACCTAGCTTGAGTGGATATTTGATATTTAGGTATTTACAGAATAAAAACTAGAAAGACCCTTTAGATATCAGCTCCCTAGGTCTCTGCCTGTGGGAAGTGCCTAATCAGAAATAGAATGAATATAGGCTGAAGACATGTCCAATGGATGAGATTATGCAGTCTCTCTGGGTAACATCTGAAAATAGAGCACTGAGCAGATATAAACTGTAATGAAAATGACAGATAAGATGAATATAAATTGAAGTCTTTGCTAGGATTAAGAATATTGAGAAGATCTGGGTAGGGGTGGGCGTGGGTGAAGGAATCTGAACACTTAGAATCAGGTCTTATGGCTGAGGCCAAGATTCTGCCTTAGAATAGAAACCCTTAAGATGGCTAGTATCTTTATCTGGTTGTTCATAATGTATCTCAAAGGTCTAGAACAATGGCTGGCATGTTGCAGATGCTAAGCACACATGTGTTGAATGAATGAATAACCCCTAAAAAGTAAAAGGAAGGAGAGCATTAAACTCTATTAGGTGCCTTAGCTGGAAAGTTCATTCACTTTACATTTTCTCAATTGAAAGCAGAGATAACATAATGTCCAAATGTGGTATTACACAGAGATACCCGTGATTTACAGTTTAAAGGTGAAAAGAGAATAAAGGTTTTTCTTTCTTCTTCCACCTCAGGCTCCTTTTCCATATAACATGTTAATATTTGGGCAAAAAATAAAATAAAATTTTAACAAAGGACGTGAAAGACCTATATACTGACAATTACAAAGCATTATTAAAAGAGATTGAAAAAGACAAAACAAAATGGAAAAATACCCCATATTCATGGATTGGAAGACTCAACATAGTTAAAATGGCCATACTACCCAAAGCAATCAGATTTAATGTAATCTTCATTAAAATCCAGATGTCATTTTTTAAAGAAATAGAATGAGAAATCATTAGACTAGTATGGAACTACAGAAGACCTTGAATATCCAAAGCAATCCTGAGAAAAAAAGAACAAAGCTGGAGGTATCATGCTACCTCACTTCAAATTATACCACAGAGCTACAATAATCAAAACAGCATGGCATTGGCAAAGAAACAGACACACAGATCAGTGGAACAGACTAGAGAGCCCAGCTATAACACCACATGTATATGGACAGATAATTTTCAAAAAAGGAGCCAAAAACACACAATGGAGTAAAGATAGTCTCTTCAATAAATGGTGCTGGGAAAACTGGAAAGTCACATGCAAACAAATGAAACTGGATTACAGTTTGTCTCCATGTGAAAAAATTAATGCAAAATGGATCAAAGACCTAACTATAAAACCCAAAACTTAAGTTACATAGAAGAAAATATAGGTACCAAACCTATGGACCTTAGTTGTAGAGAACATTTCATGAACTTGATCCCAAAGGCAAAGGAAGTAAAGGCAAAAATAAGTGAATGGGACTATATCAAACTAAAAAGCTTCTGCACAACAAAAGAAACTGGCAACAAAACAAACAGGCAGCCAGCCAGATGGGAGATGATATTTGCAAACAGTAGCTCCCACAAAGGTTTAATTTCCAAAATATATAAAGAACTTACACAACTCAACACCAAACAAACAAACAACCCATCAAAAAGTGGGCAGAGGACCTGAAAATACACCTCTCCTAAGAAGACATATGAACAGCCAATAGATATATGAAAAGATGTCCAACCTCACTGAAAATTAGGTAAAGGCAAATAAAAAGTACAATGAGATACCACTTCACACCTGTTAGAGTGGCCATTATCAATAAGACAAGCAATAACAAGTGTTGAAGAGACTGTGGAGAAGAGGGAATCTCCATTCACCCCTGGTGGGAATATAGACTGGTATAACCATAAAGAAAGCAGATTGGCGATTTCTCAAAAAATTGAGAATAGAGCTACCATATGATCCAGCAATCCCACTCTTTAGTATATATCCCCAAAAAGTCAAAATCACATATTTGCAAAGATATATGCACCCCTATTTTCATTGCAGCATTATTCATAATGGCCCAGACATGGAAACAATCAAAGTCTCCTGTGATAGAGGATGGACAAAGAAGATATGATACATATACACAATGAAATACTACTCAGCCATAAGAAAGGATGAAATACTGCCATTTGGAACAACATGTATGGACCTTGAGAACATTATAGTAAGTGAAATAAGTCACCCAGAAAAAGCTAAGAATCACATGATTACACTCATATGTGGGATATAAAACTAAAACTCATGAACACAAATAGCAGTGTGGTGGTTGCCAGAGGGAAGGGGGTAAAGGGGGTCTTAATATATGATGATGAGAGACCAATTGACTTTGGATGGTGGGCACACAGTGAGTTATACACATCTTGTAACAGAAACCCACATCTGAAACCTATATGTTCATGTTGACCAATGTCACCCCAACAAATTTAATTAAAAAAAAGGAAAAAATATTTTATCTTCATTGTAATCCTATTAGACACTAGGGGCCTGGTGCACGAAGATTCGTGCACTGAGGTGGGAGGAGGAGGGGGGGTCGCTCAGTCCGACCTGTACCCTCTCCAATCTGGGAGCCCTCAGGCGAGCCCTCTCCAATCTGGGAGTTTCTGTCTATCTTTGCAATCATATGAGCGCATTATCTGAGACCACCCAACCCTGTTTAATTTGTTGCTCACAGAATAATAGAGACATTTTTTTTTTCTTTGCTCCATTGGTGATTTTCTGGAAGTTTTAGGATATCTTCCCTTTAATTTTGCCTAAACACTCTGACTTTACTTATGTCTTTCACCTTTGCTTTTCCTCCATCCCCAACCACAACAGTAACTTGCTCCAGGTTCACTTTGCTCTAGTGCAGCGGTTCTCAACCTTTCTAATGCCGAGACCTTTAATATATTTCCTCAAGTTGTGGTGACCCCCAACCATAAAATTATTTTCATTGCTACTTCATAACTGTAATTTTGCTACTGTTATGAATCGTAATGTAAATATCTGATATGCAGGGTGTATTTAGGTGACCCCTGTGAATGGGTTGTTCGACAACCAAAGGGGTCGCAACCAACAGGTTGAGAACCGCTGCTCTAGTGTCTAGATATGTCTGCCACCAGAACTACAATTCTCAGCATTCTTGGTGCTCCCCGTGCTCTGGGCTTCCGCTTCCAGTCCTGGGGCTGCCACCAAAACTACTATTCCCAGAATTCCTGGTGCTCCCCATGCTCTGGGTTTTCCCCCACCGAGGGAGCCACGTCCCCCCAAGCTGCCACCTCTCTCACTCTGCTCTGTGTATGCAAATTACCTGCCATCTTTGGCAGGTTAATTTGCATACTCACTCCTCATTGGCTGGTGGGTATGGCTTGTGGGCATGGCTTGTGTGTTGTGGGGTGGGGGGATGGTTAATTTGCATGCTTCTCTTTTATCATATAAGATAATGTTAAAGAGAAACAAAAAAATAGCTAACATTTAAAGCTGAAAAACAATTATCTACTTAATGTATGATTAATTATTTAGTTGCAAGAGAGAACATGCCAGCAGTCTCTCTTTTGCAGCTAGGTGAACATAAGTCAAACATAGGGATGTTGTGAAGCCATTGTGTAGTTTTTTTAAACTTTTATAACTTTGGTGCAAGAAGTGGTAGATCATTTGTAAATGACAAACAAATCAAATTTTCCTCAAGTTTGTAAAACCTCAGTTCTGCTAGCATCAGCATCCGTTTTTATCTTGCTACCTACAACAGGAATATAAACATTTGTCACAAGTGTTCAAACAATGAATACATTTTGAGCAATCACATCAGGTTGTTTTCCTAAATGTGAATACATTTTGTTTTAAAATGTCATTTGCAGATTTCTCCTCTCCTGCCTGTGGACTTGGATTATTACAAAAGTAGAAGAGCCAGATGGCACATGGAGACTCCTCTTAACTCCAGGAAGAAACAAAGGCAGAACAGGCTGAGCTGCTTTTATTACACTTCTTATCAGTGTCTTTTCTCTCCCTTGAAATCATCCTGGCATAGTCACCTCTCTCTTGAGAGAATGAGATTGGACTTTACCATAGAGACTAACTCTCTAAATTTCCTCCCAAAGGCACTGTCTGTTGGCAGACATGGTGCAGAAGAATCTGTGGGACCCCCTGGAGTCCTCTGACCTGTGTGCCAGGGACTGACAAGGCTAGATTGTCACAGCAGTTGCATAACATTAAGTGAGGGAAGGGCTGCATGAACAAATCCATGAAAGGCTTACATTCCAGAAAGCATGAATTGGAAGGCAAAGTGGGAGCTTTTATTTAGTTTAAAAAAAAATCTCTCTCTCTGTTCCCCTGTCATAGAACAAACAGCTAATCTATCTAAATTTTCTCCCCCTCAACAGGGCAAAGACAAGGGAGATGGGTTGCATTAATGACCAAGTTTCTTTCAGCAAAACTCTTCCTTGTTAGTCATTCTGTAAAAGTTCACTGAAATCAACCATTCTCCATAGACCTCATCTTTATTCTTCTCTCCTTTCCTCTCCCCGCTCCTTTTTTAACCTTTCAGCACAGAATGAGGTCTTTGTGGTAACTCAGCACATCTGTGAATTCTCACCCAGCCCTGGGTCAGGGCACGGTGTTTCTGTGGACTGCATTCCAATTCAGTGAGGTGGTGACAAGGGACCCCTCCAGCCCCATTGTGAATGGGTCCCATATTTGAGTATGATTCATAACATAAACATGTTTAGAAAGCAAAAGAAAGCAAGGAAAAAAGCATGGAATTTGGAGTTACTGGGTTAGTATTGTCAGAAAAGTTAGTGCATTATGAGGGAAGAGAAAGGGCATTTATTTTTGTGTCCTGACACCCAATCCAGGGGTAGATCTGGCCAACGACATTACACAACATTTTCTAAAATAAACTCAAGTTAAAACCAAACAAAACCCGCAATTACTCTTACCATCTCGCCACCCCATTTCTACCTTAACCCTGGCAAGATAAACATATGAATGAATGAGCAAGCAAATGACCAAATGAATGAATGAATGAATGAAATAAAAAAGTCCTTTTTGACTATGGCCTATATATTTTTGTATGTATGTTTTTCCTTATGAATAACATAGAAGCAAAAGCTGAATTACCTGCTTATCCTTCTTTATGAGATTTGAAAAAAATGTTGCAGAGATATTTAAATATTCAGTGAATTTAAAGACCAAATTATAATGTAGGTGTCCACATTCATCCACATGAAGTGTAATAGATTCAAAATAAATTGATTGGTTAGGTATATACTCTGATTCCTAATGTAAAATTTTAAAGAACAAAGTTTTTGTTTGTTTGTTTTAGGATACAGTAGAGCTAATCCTATGTAACAAAAGCCTAATATGCTAAGTGTCTGGTTGTCCAGTTGGCTATTCAACCAATCAAAGTGTAATATGCTAATGATATTCTAAAGCCGCTTGCTATGACATGCACTGACCACCAGGGGGGAAGATTGGTTGACCAGTTGCTATGATGTGCACTGAACACCAGGGGGCAGACACTCTGACCATCAGGTTAGCTTGCTGCTGGGGTTCAGCCGATCAGGACTGAGTGAGGGCTGGCCATGCATGCCCTGGAGCCCACCCGCAGTCCCTCCCCAGCTGGCCAACCTCCTGCATCCCTCCCGGGCCTTGATCATGCACTGGTCCTCTCACAAGCCGGGACCCCTTGGGGGATGTCGGAGAGCTGGTTTCGGCTTGATCCCACAGGCCAGGCCAAGGGACCCCATTGGTGCATAAATTCATGCCCCAGGCCTCTAGTCTAATATAATAAAAGAGAAACATGCAAATTGACCGTTACCACCAGCCAATCAGAGCGGCTGTATGCAAATTAACCTGGCCAACAGCCATGGAGCTAGAGCAAACCAAAGGCTTCTGTTGCAACTGCCTGCCTAGGCTGGCTGAGCCTCTGCTCACAGCCACGCCCACCAGCCAATCAGAGTGGCTGTATGCAAATTAACCCAGCCAAGATGGAGGCTGGCAGGGCGGCTCTCCACGGCTGGCCGGCATAGCTGTGCCAGGTGTGTCAGCTCAGTGGGAGGGGGGGTCTGGCCTGGGGCCTCCTCCGGGCATCCAGGAGCAGCTGTCCTGGGTCTGCTGCCTAGCTCCACCCCTGGGAGCCTCTGAGGAGTATCCAGGAGTGCCTGTCCCGGGTCCACTGCCTGGCTCCACCCCCTGGGGGCCTCCCCGGGGCATGCAGGAGCACGGGGCCTCTGCAGGGTGTGCAGGAGCAGCCGTCCTGGGTCTGCTGCCTGGCTTTGCCCCCTGGGGGCCTCTGCGGGTCATCCAGGAACACCTGTCCTGGGTCCACTGCCTGGCCCTGGGGGCCTCCGCAGGGTGTCCAGGAACACCCGTCCAGGGTCCGCTACCTTCATCTGTCCCCCAGGGGCCTCCACAGGGCGTGTGGGAGCGTCTGCTGCACAGTGCGGAGAATCCGAAGCCAGTTCACTGCCCAGCTCTACCCCGGGTGTGTTTGCTCAGCAGCAGGGCCCCACCGAGGGATTCTGCACCAGCGTCCGCCCCTGGCTTGCCACCCAACTCTGCACCAGGTGTGTCCCCTCAGCGGTGTGGGCCCACCAGGCGTGTGCAATCGTGGGCCCTCCGGTGGGAAACATCCAGGCCTACACTCACCAGCCTTCCCACCCCCCAGTGCACGAACCTGAAGGGGTTGTGGGCAGCCTGAAAATGGCTCTCAGCCCCTCACCCAGGTTGGCCAGGCATGCCAGCAGGTGGACATCCTCCCCGAGATGTCCCAGACTGCAAGAGGGCACAGGCCGGGCTGAGGGACCCCCACCCCCCGAGTGCACAAATTTTTGTGCACTGGGCCCCTAGTATAGGAATAAAAAGAATGGGCCACTTCTTTCTTTTGTATTACATCCCCTTACTTTTAATAGGTTTATATATATTTCACATATTATCCAGGAATCTCATTATAATGCAAGTGGCATCAGCAGACAGTAAAAGCCACATATTAAAAACAGTGGAAGCTAATATCAGGTTGAATGTGTGCAGCCATTGATAATTATCAGACATATTAGAAAATCCATGTATGTAAGACCGTCATTAAGGCAGAATACCTTAAAGCTCAAAATAACAGCTGTGTGTTTGCTTTAGTTATTCAAATAAAATATCTAATTTGGTCACAGAAACCTCCCAATGTTGTCTTATCTTTGGGGAATTAAATAGCTTCATCTTTCCTATTTTATACTCTGGCATTAACATAAAATACCCAGAGTAGCCAACAGCCCTGCAGACTTTACAGCGCATCAACAATCACAGTCATCCTGAGCTGACTCAGAAAGAAAGGTGGACAATGGACTCAATACTTAGTAATACATAAGGTGCTGCCCCGGTCCAGAAAAGAATTCAACACTCACCTTTTCTGAAATGTTTCAGTAATTTTACACCCCCTTTTTATTTTTTAAAAATATTTTTTATTGATTTTTTTGCAGAGAGGAAGGGAGAGGGATAGAGAGTTAGAAACATCAATAAGAGAGAAACATCGATCATTTGCCTCCTGCACACCCGCCACTGGGAACGTGCCCGAAACCAAGGTACATGCCCTTGACCAAAATCGAACCTGGGACCCTTCAGACGCAGGCTGCCGCTCTATCCACTGAGCCAAACTGGTTAGGGCCCACCCCCTTTTTAAAAGGAAGTTAGAGGGTGGATTAAGCTTCCCAATTTGTCAACAGCTGATAAATGTTGGTTGTGCTAATTCATATACTCAGTTTATGAAGACAGGTCTTAGAAAACCTAGGACACACTGCACTCCCTCCTGTACTGACCTCAATCTTGTTTACAAAAGAAAAATAAATGATACATAATAACAGATTGTTTCTCTATTCTGGGACTTCTTGTAAAGTACAAGTTCCTCTCTTCTCCTCAGTAAGTTTAAATTGATGTCATTGGTTACATCAGAGTGGGCTACAGTCAAAGTCTTTTACACATCTCTGAACAAAGAAAGAGAGGAACATTTTCAGGCAGCGTTGGGTGAAATGGTTTTTAAAAAATTTGGTATTCCCATCCTCTTCTCTGGAATAAAAATATGAAATAAATTACTATAATTCTTATTTAAATTAACTTGTTTTATTCATTAAAAATTCTAAGTAAAAAGCTTTACAAGCAATAAGTTCTTCATTCACTGTATGTAAAAAGAAAGTTGAGTTAGTCATCTAAAATATTTTAATTCCTACTAAAGTTGCTATATTTCTAATTGCTTAAGCAAAGTGGTTTAAGTTCATTATTCCTTCTAAATCTTAATTTCTTATTGACATATCTACTCATGAGGTTTTCACATACCAGTCCTAATATATAATCATTTTTCTCTGCCTTCAAAGAGTTCATAAACTATTTTTCTATTTTCTTGAGGGTCTTTTCTGAGTCTGGAGAATTAATAAAAACTTTTTCTAGACATACTTTAAAAATCCAAGTACTTTCTATAAGTGTTGAGACTTTGGAATCTGTAAGTATTATGGTCTGGGTTATTATGCAATTCCCAACATACAGAGTATGCCTTTGCCTATTAAAGTGTAAGCAATGCCTCAAACTTTCTCAGATAGATTAATCCATTGCGTGTTCTTTCTGTAAGTAGCAATTTGTGTTATTCCATTGTGGGGGAAAAGAAGTCTTTGCCATTTAAAAGAACTGCTCTAAAGGAAGAAAAGAGTGCTTGCAGCCAGAAAATGAGACTCATCACATCAGTTTTCTTAACACATCAAAATTACAGGGTTTCTTTTACATATGTGTATAACCCAAGAATCCCTCCAAGAATTGGCCTGTGAATATCAAGGGAGCTGAGCTTTGTGACAGGTAGGAAAGAAAACACCTTAAAACTTGCAGCAAGGTTGTAGAAGGTAGACTTTGTCATAATTTAGAAAACTTTCAAAAGACTATTGAAAGGCTTGCAAGAATTGTATTTTCACTTTCATTGCAAAAGATACTTAAAGGAGATGAATATGGTGAGACGTGGCAGGTGTACGACTGCAAATAACTGTAAGCAGGTTAAACTGTCATGAATTTTACAGTCTGCATTTGACCAGCAGTGTCTCAATTCCCGAAGTTTTGTCCTGAAAAGAACTCTGTTCCTCTTTCCTGCAGTGTGGTTTTTATAAATAGCAATATCTTGTCTTTATTCTGAGTCTGAGGGTTTTTGTTTTTAAAACCAGGAAACAGTTAGTAACAGAATTGAAAAGAAGTTGTAATTTATCATTTGTTTTGCCAGGAGGGCATTCTTATTCTTGATGTTAGCAATGTCTAATATCTGTTTATCAGATCATAAATAAACTAAATTGTAAGTGTGGAGGTCCATTTACTTTTCTATTATATCCCCGACAGGCTGTCAATCATGGAGAAAAGCCAAAAGAGTGAAAATAAAACTTCAAAATGCATTTCAAAAAGTGATTTTGATTATCACATTTGCTTACTAGTTTAAAATTCCTCAATTACAAAAATGTTTGTTCAAAATATTTTGCAAAATATAACTAATAATTTAAAATTACTCTTAAAAGATGTTATTCAATTTTGAATTCATAAATCTTTAAGCCTTATGTTCATAAAACACCAATCACACATATACTGTAATGAGATAGATTCCAGCTTTAGGCGTAAATTGTAAGAAGTTAAAAACCATTCTCAATGTAATTTAGATGAATTCATTGGGAGAGTGACAGTCTACTTTCCACCTTTTGTTTAATAAGGTATGAAATCAGATATTTCATAGCAATAATTATCATTTCTAAATGAACATTCACTTGGCCAGAGCTTATGTTAATGGTCAACAAGCTCAAGATTCCAAGTTCCTTCCTATGGGTAAACAACAGAAAAATTACTGGGGTAATTTTGGAAACTCACAGCTGTCATCTATTTCTACTTGGAACAAAGAAGTCAAATACAAGGATGTGTGTGTGGGGGGCAGCAGGTAGAGTGGGTGGAGAAAGGTTGAAAAGAGGTTTCAGAATACTATAATTTGAAGGCTGACTACATGAACAATACTTTTTATGAAACACTAGAGGCCTGATGCACGGAACTTGTGCATGGAGTGGGGGGGGTCCCCTCAGCCCAGCCTGCACCCTCTCCAATCCGGGACCCCTCGGGGATGTCTGATTGCTGAGGCATTGGGCCTAAACCGGCAGTCGGACTTCCCTCTCACAATCTGGCGCTGCTGGCTCCTAACTGCTCACCTGCCTGCCTGCCTCATTGCCCATAACTGCCCCCATGCCAGCCTAGTTCCCCCCAAGTGCCCCGTGGTCGCTCCACACAGCCTGCTGGTCAGTCGTTTGGTTGTCCCTCACTAAACCTCTTGCAGGTCTGGTTGCCCCACACAGCCTGCTGTTCGGTCATCCATCCAGTTGTTTCAGTCATGACAGCCCTTGGCTTCTTATATATTAGGATATTTGAATTCTGTTCCTTCACCTGGCAAAGTACTATACTCGTAAAAAACCAACTAAAGGAATCTGACCACTCATAGAAGACAATTTAGTAGACAACTAGGTTGTCTTAACACTTTGCTAGTATCTAATCTAATAAAAGAGTAATATGCTAAGTGTGTCACTCCACTACATCCCAAGCCATGCCCACCAGCCAATCAGAGTGACTATATGCAAAGTAACCCAACCAAGATGGTGGCCAGCAGCCACGGAGCTAGAGCAAACAGGAGGCTTCCTTGCCCCGGTGATGGAGAAAGCTGCCTGTCTAGAACAGCTGTGGCCTACACTTAAGGCAACAAAGTTTCAATTATAGAAGATAAATAAACCCCAGATACCTACTTCCAGCCAGCCTCGCTGGGAGCTTGGATCACTAGGGGCTGTGGCCAACCTGCAAACAACCATCAGCCCCTCACCCAGGATGGCCACACCCTCATGGGGTGAGGGTTCCTGCTGGGGGGCTTGGACAGCCTGCAAACAGCCCTCAGCCCCTCACCCACATTGGCCAGACACCCCAGCAGGACCCCCAACCCTGAAGGGGCTGTGGCCAGCCTGTAAACAGGCATCAGCCCCTCACCCATATTGGCCAGACAACCCACCAGGACCCCCCACCCTGAAGGGGATGAGGCCAGTCTGAAAACAGCCCTCAGCTCCTCACTCAGGCTGGCCAGGAACCCCAGCAGGACCCCCACTCTGACCTGGGACACCCCTCAGGGCAAACCAGCCAGCCCCCACCCATGCATCAGGCCTCTATCCTATATAATAAAAGAGTAATATTCAAATTGACCTTAACAGCAGAATGACTGGGAATGACTGGTCACTATGACACACACTGACCACCAGGGGGCAGATGCTCAATGCAGGAGCTGCCCCTGGTGGTCAATGCACTCCCACAGGGAGAGCTCTGCTCAGCCACAAGCCAGGCTCATGGCTGCTAGTATAGTGGTGGTGGTTGGGAGCCTCTCCTGCCTCCTCAGCAGTGCTAAGGATGTCCGACTGCAGCTTAGGCCCGCTCCCTGATGGCAAGTGGACATCCTCCAAGGGCTCCCAGGATGCCAGAGGGATGTCTGTCTGACTGCCAGCTTAGGCACGATCTCCCAGGGAGTGGGCCTAAGCCAGCAGGTGGACATCCCCCAAGGGTTCCCAGACTGCGAGAGGGCACAGGCCAGGCTGAGGGACCCCCCTGATGGACCTCTAGTGATGATTATATTTTAGAATACTCACTCTGTCTAGAATTTAATTAGAAGTAGGAGGAAAACTACCTAGGAAGACTATAGCAAGAATCCAGGAATGATAATGGCTTGAGATACATAAAGGCAGTGGGAGGGGTGGAAGTGAAATGTCTATTAAAGTCCTGTAAACCAGCATAAATATATTTTTAAGAGCACATAAAAATAGTTATATCAAATATGGCTTTTCCTAAAGTGTCTCATATATGAACATGAGGATAAAAATTATTGAAATTGGTTAATAAAATGAAAGGACTTTTAAAAATAGTTTGACCTTAGATTTGGAAATTCAATAAAAAATTGAAAATGTACATCTTAGAATTTTAATCTTACAATTTAGGGGAATCAAGATTAAAAAATAATGCTTAACTAAATGAAAGATGTGAAAATAAGCAACAGCAAATAGTTAAAAATAGACAGACTGCCAAATACAGCTCTCAAGAGTCACGCATGGGCTCAGCCTCATCATACTGATAATAATATGGGCTGTGAAGGAAACATCACAGTGTGTGAATGTGAAGGAAACATGCGTAAAGGAAAATGCAAAGTGGAGCTACAGAAAAATTTACCTTTTCTTCATGGGCCTGTCTACAGTCACATAAATGGGCAATGAGAAAGCACCCAATTTAAAATCATGGAATTTTTAGAGTTAAAAAAAGTCATTGTAATTTTTGAAAATATTCTGGTATATTTTCAGAGAACTGGAATCTGTGAGGCTATCATAACTTATTCCTGTCTTTAATAAATTAATATGAAACTTAGAGGGCACTGTACATTCCTAGAATATTTCCCAGAACTCTTATAGGACCAAGTGTCATAACATTTTTTTGAACTACTAAAGTTAGTTTTATTTTGTAACTTTAACTTTTTGGGAAGATTTATTAAGAATAAGTAAACTTGGGGGGGAAACAAGATGGCGGCATAGGGTAAACACCGTATATGCAGCTGTGAACAACTATTTCAGAAAAACCACGAAAAGAACACACGGACACCACTCGCACCCACAGGACGGCTGGCTGAGTGAAAATCCTACAACCAGAGAAGAGTCTGAGACTCAGAGGAGCAGCAGAAGCAAAGTACAGAGGTACGGAGGCGCGCGCACGGGCTCGGGGAAGGGCTGGTACCGGAAGGTCGCGGTTCTTTTCCAAAATGGAGAGAGCCACAAGTCCCCAGTGGCTCTGAACTCCAGCTCCAGACGAGTTTTGGAGGCCCCACAGACACCCAGAGATTAGCATCAGAAGGAAATCCAAAACGGGTTTCTCTCAGCGTTGCTTATAGCAAATATCGTGGGACACAGAGACCTGGCGTCTCTCAGCGCAGCGCTGAGAAGCGCCATAGCTGTTTGCTCCGCCCCGCCCGGCGAACTCCCCGAGGCCCCACCCCTCCCAACTGCGTCAGAGGCTTCTGCAGCAACACCTCCTTAAAGATACAGGAGCCAGCCGCAACCCAGCGGCCAGAGTGGGACTAACCTAAACAAAACAGATCCACAAAGAACACACTCGGGGCAGATGCAGTGAGCATAAAAGCTCCACTGAAACAACTCTTGCTCCATAAGGGTGTCTCCAGCACAGAAGTTCTCCCACTGTAGA